>CM035414.1:60377032-60569532 GCA_020310875.1 Ceratopteris richardii
ATGGTGGGGTAGTGGGGTGGGGGATCGAAGTGGGGTAGTGGGGTGGGGGAGTGAAGTGGGGTAGTGAGGTGGGGGAGGGAAGTGGGGTAGTGAGGTGGGGTGGCGGGGAGGAGAGAGAGAGAGAGGGGAAAAGGAGGAGGGGTGCTACAGACCCCCACATCAAGCTTTTGCATCGTCCCTGGTGCAACTTCTTCTTACTGAATGAAATACTGCTAATATTTGAATGACAGAATAACTGCAAATACTCAACCAACGAAATACCCTAATACTCGAATGACACGTGGTATGTACAGTGGTTGAAATTCTTCCAAGTCGACTTAGTTTAGATACTAATTCACTCTGGAGATATTGACCAAAGGAATCATTTTACCTTGCAGATTTTCCAGATGCACAGCGCCATGTGGCAATACCCCGATAACCTTATATGGTCCTACCTATTTGGGTACCAATTTAGTTTGAATTGGTGGAACCTGATGCACTAAAACCATAGACCCTTCCTGAACTTCGTTGGATCTCAGATACTTGTCATGCAATCTCTTGCGCTCCTCTTGTGTCTCCAGAAGTTTCTGCATTGCCCCTTCTCTGTACTCTTCTAATGCCACCAAACTTTGAATGGGGGGTTCAATTCCAATGGTTTTGATTCCTATTTCCTTCCTGATGATAAACTCAAATGGTGCCTAATGCCTCTTTCCCATAAACTAAGCGAAATGGAGTCTTGCCTGTGGTTCCCCTCTTCGTAGTTCTGAAAGCCCAAATTGCACCAATTAGTGCTAGTGGCCAAGAGCTTTGATGATCAAAAGATAGTTTGTGAAGTAGTCCAATCAAAATCTTATTGGAACTCTCTGCTTGGCCATTTGCCCTTGGATAATATGCACAAGACTTTTTATGGAAGATTTTGTACTTGTCAAATATAAACTGGAGCAATTGATTTACAAAATGTGTGCCCCTATCACTAGTAATCTCCAGTGGGCAACCAAATCTTGAGAAAATACGTTTATACACAAATTTAGCTACTGTCAGAGCCGTGCAGTCCACAGTAGCTTTAGCCTCTATCCATTTCGTGGCATAACATGTGGCCATCAAAATATACTTTTTACCTCCTGGTTGCCCAGTTGGGCTAATTGGCCCTATGAAATCAAGACCCCATCGTTCAAATGGAAGCCATCCGATAGATATGACTAATGGTTGGAAATTCAATCTGGTTGGCGTGGGAGCACATCTCTGACAGATGTGGCATTCTTTTCCAAACTTTATTGCATCCTTGAAAATATGAGGCCACCATAACCCTTTGTGGATGATTTTATGAGCCAATTCTTTCCCCTTTAGGTGTCCTTCATTGTGTGCAGCCTCCAGCAAAAGATTTACTTCTTCTGGATAGACATACCTTCTCAATATATCATCCTGACAGTATTTATATAAATTTCCATTTATAAGAGAATATGCTTTGGTTTTCAGGAGCAATCTTCTCTTTTCTACAGGTGTCAAGTGTTCTGGGATCTTTCCGGTAGTGAGAACATGAAGAATTTTATCATACCAACCTGTCCGAATTGCTACTAGGAAAAGATTGCTATCCGCTAGTTCATCATTAATACCTGTTGCCTTTTCGCTCATGGCCATCCTGGACACTTGATCTGCCATGAAGTGCTCTTTTCCTGGTTTAATATGAATATCAAAATTAAATTCTTGAAATAGGAGTAACCATCTCCAAATCCTTCCAGCTACTCTAGGCTTGTTTATCAAATACTTCAAGGGCCGATGATCAGAAATAACAATGAAATGCACACCAAGGAGATAATGTCAGAACTTCTGAAGAGCAAATACGATAGCCAAACCTTCTCTTTCCATTGTACTATAATTTCTTTCAGCTTGGTTGAGTAGTCTGCTTGCATAATAGATAGGTCTATCCACTTTGTGAGATGATGGTTGAGCTAGAACTGCACCAACAGCATGAAGACTAGCATCTGTATGCACATGAAATTCCAATGACCAATTAGGAACACTTAAAAGTGGAGCAGTACATAGCCTCATCTTTAGTTCACAAAATGCTTTGTCGACTTCAGCACCCCATGAGAAAGGGATCTTTTTACTGGTAAGCCTTGACAAGGGCTTAGCAATTTCTGAATACATCCTAATGAATCTTCTGTGATACCCCGCATGGCCCAAGAATCTTTGCACTTCCTTTGGGCTTTGTGGAATTGGCATGGAAAGAATAGCAGTAACCTTTGCAGGGTTGACGGTTATACCTTCAGCAGATACTATGTGACCAAGAAGAGTACCCTTGGTGACCAAAAAGTGACATTTATCAGGATTCAATTTCAAACCTGTTTTGAGACATTGCTCAAAAATTTCTTTTAAATTTTCCAAATGGTCATGGAAATCTTGAACTACTGCTCTTTTATCTGTACCTGAAAATACTGAAAAGTCATCCATGAAAATGCGTAGAAATGTTATTAACCATTTGTCCAATATCAGATACATCGTTCTATTAAATGAAGCTGGCGCATTCTTCAAACCAAAAGCCATACGAGTATAGACATAAGTGCCCCAGGGAGTAACAAAGGTTGTTTTGTCCCTATCATCAGGGTGAATTACTATCTGGTTGTAGCCACTAAAACCATCCAAGAAACTATACAAAGTGTGACCAGCCACTTCCTCAAGCACTTGCTCCGTGAAGGGTTGAGGAAATCCATCTTGAATAGTCACTTTATTCAAAGCACGGAAATCAACACATACTCTTATTTTTCCACTATTTTTCTTGGGCACAATAACCATAGAGGAAAGCCACCTGGAATGTTCTACTGGAACAATTATACCCGCTTCTTCTAATTTTGTAATCTCTGCTTTTACTGCCTCTGCATACTTCGGATTGAGTCGATATGGTCTACTTCTTACAGGTGCGGCTCCCTCAACTAAGGGTATCCGATGTAACCCAAGCTCTTCTGGTATCCCTGTTAGATCTTTGTACGACCATGCGAAGACACTTTTATAAGTAAAAAGCAAAGAAGTTACCTTCTGTAGCAAGAGAGGATAATGCCACAACCAGGATGCCAAATGGACCATTTGAGGGTTCTCTTCATCCCCCAAATTTACTTCTTGAACCAATGTTTCAGGACTGGTCTTGCTTGAGAAATCATCTCCACTATATGCAGGAGCGGATTTTAATTTATATTCTGCAACCTGTTCTTTCATCCATCCTTGAGGTATATCTGCAAAAGGAACATCTTCTCTGCTCTTAGGTTCATAATTTTCCCTCTCTGATACTTTTATATTGGTTGCCTCCTCAAAGCTTGTATTTTCCTTCAGTTGCTCATTCTCCAACACCTTGTGGTCTTCATTGCCCTTTTCTGTAATTTCCTTATTTGCAACTTCTTCCTCAATTTCATTGATCTCCACTGTGAAACACTCTGCACTTCCCATCATCCAATTTAACAATGTATCATCTTCTTGGGGTAGAGAGGGCATTACCTGAGTATCCACAGTATATCCAGTGGTTTTTCCTGAATCAAATCCTTCTTCCAAGTGTAGTTGCAGTTGGCTATTGGTGCTTGTTGAAATCCATAGTTTATTTTTTCCCCAATCTTGCAAAGCTTTTGCTTGTCTCAGCCAAGGTCTCCCCAGGAGCAAAGGATAGGAAGTCTCCTGTGGAAGTGCAATAACAACAAAATACAACACAAAGTGGAAACCCTGTACTATCATCCGTACCTTTTCAATAATGCCAAGAGGCATAACCCGATGTTGATCTGCTAGTGTAACTGTAAATGGTGCCATTTTGGTGGGGTTCAAATTTAGCTTCTTCATTGTAAAATCTGGCATCAAATTGATACCAGAGCCTCCATCTATGATCACACCTGTAAGAGCTTCATTCTTTATACAAACCGATAATCTTGAACTTTGGTAGTCTGCTAAGGGTGCAGGGGGAAAGTCAACCATGAATCCATCTATACTAGGTGATTGGACTAAGAGAGCAGAGTGTATAATCTTCAGTAAGTCACTTCTTATTTTTGAATCCATCCTTATAAGTTCATATAGACTAACCTTGTGATGATTACATTTCAAGATTTGTTCAATGTTTACCTCCTGAGTGTTTTCTTGCAGACTTGATGGTTGACCCTTTAGAGAAGTAGTCATTTTATCATAAGCTCCTTCAATTTCTACTTGATCCTTCCATCCAGACTTCTTTTTCTCCTCTTTATCCTGAAATCCTTGTTGTTCATCTCTCTGGGTTACAGCTGCTTGCCTAGCTCTAGTCATTATGGGCATAGTAGAGGATGAAACTGCATAAGTCTGAGTGGTTTTCACTTCTTCATGTGGAGAGACTGCAATCATGTGGATTGGAGCAGCACGACCTCTTGGGCAATCTTTAGTATAATGATCCTTGGCCTCTGGACAATGTTGACAAGGAGGCGCATCTTCTGGAAGAGAACACCGATTTTGCATGTGGCCATACTCACCACAACGATAGCACATCAAAGGTCTATTGTATCTAGGCTTTGCGGGCCAATTCTCCTCCCTATTAGATGTATTTGAAGTACTAGCATAATATGAATCCAAATTTTGAGGGTTACCTCTCTGCTGTGTACCCTTGAGGTAGTAGCAATCTCTAGCTTCATGACCATCCTTTCCACAAAATTGACAGCTTACCTTAATAGGGCAATTAGCATTGGAGTGTCCATTGTTGTTACAGATTGAACACCAAATTTGTCTCCTTATATCCTGAGTGGTCTTCAAATCTTCTAACTCTCGGCGAAGTTGAGCTACTTCATCATCAGTGCGACGTAGTGGTGGCAAGACCTTCTCTTCTTGTTGAGTTTGTTGCATTTTCAATGCTTCCAATTCCTTCCTCAGTTGCTCAACAGGATCCAGGTCTGTAGCATACTTTGAGTGTGTATCTCCTTCAAAATGTTGCCTTGCTTCTTCAATGCGCGATGCCGCTGCAACAAAATCATTGAGGGTAGCATCCAATCTAAGAGACTCACGAAGCTTCTGCTGAGATGACCTCGGCAGAGCCTTCTCTATCCACTTTTTAACCAAAAAGTCACCTGGAGCATGTGGCAGACGGGCAACAAGTGCTTTTGTTCTAGTATGAAGTTCATGAAAAGATTCACCTGATCTTAGCTTCAAATTCTCTAGCTGATCTAGAGCTCTTTCCGAGGAATCACTTGGTCGGAATGTCTGTGAGAACGCCACCTTCAAAGCCTCCCATGTAGTGAAATGACCATCTGCATATTGACTATACCATTTATCTGCAAGACCCTCCAATGTGGATGGAAAAAGTGCCAACATTGCATCCTCTCTATTTTGTAGACCTCTTCCACGGCATAAAGAGATGAATCTCCTCACATGATCATCAGCATCCTCATAAGCTTGTCCCTTGAAGGTAGGGAATTTGATGTTTAATCTGGAGAGCAAATGAGAGAGGTCCTCCATTTGTACTGGTGTTTCTTCGGACGTATCTGAAGAGAAGTCTAGGGTTCTCCTATACCTCTCTTTTGACAATGGTGTCCCACCCAAATCAATAGACAAATTTAGGGGGAGGGTAGAGGGGAAGTAGACTCACTAGCCGTGGTTATTGCTAACTTGTTAAGGCTCCTCCGAACACGAAGAGACTCATTATCTACTCGTGTATGGGTCATGTACCTATTCGCAATTGCAATAGGGCAAAACACCTCTCACAGAAATGCAAAGGTCCCACCGGGCGTGCCAAACTGTAGAGGAGGTACTGGGGTATCCGCTTTTAACAAAAGGTAGAGAATGGAAATTAAACACGTCCAGTACATCACCTACTCAAGGGGGGTTCTCTTTAGGGAAGTATACCCTTTAACATTTCTGTGAGCAGGTAGATAACACGGATTGCACAGAGTGGTAAATACTTCAGAAAATATGGACAACCAATGACCAAGGAAGACCATACACTTCTTGATTCGAATCAGACGATTACAAAGTTGGGCAGAGTGATGCTCAAAAGTGCAAGCTTAGGGCTGACAAGCCACCCTAAAAGTATTAACTCCAATACAACAGATCAGCATAAGGGGCCACTGATTATGCAGGCTAACTCAGAGCAATACAAATGGTAGAATTTTCTCAAGAGAATAGAGATTAATCAACACACTGACTCACAGAAAAGAAAATAAATCCAAGCTACTCTCTTACACTATAGTGCTCATAGCCCTCCACTGAGAAGCCTACCCTCTGTATACACACTACAGAGTAGCTCCTACAATAGACTTGAAACCACCAAGTGTAAGAGAGGACTTCTGCACGTACGCACGAACCACTGTATCTCTAAAATTGTTGTACCCAAATGAGCAAAAATCTATTGCTTTTATAGGCCTAAATAGGTCAAGAGGGCCTTGCCGAATCCTCACGTCCACTGATCACGCGCCGGTTGATCTCCCAAAATTAAGGGGTAGGTCAAATATTCCCTTGATTTGAATTGAGTCCACAAAAATAGGTAGTGGGCGTGAAGAGTTGGCGGCGACTAACTTCACTTTCCACCATTCCACTTTAATTTCAAGTCCTAACTATCTCCGATGATGACTGATAAATGTTGAGCACACTGAACCTCGGACCAGAAGCAGCTTCTTCCTCCTCTTCCTAAGCCTCATGCATGGGTTGCTGTTGTTTCCTTCTCATTTCTTCTTCCATATTATCATTTTGCAGGATGATTTCCTCACATTCATCAAGCTCTATATCTGGCATCTCCGGAGATGGCTTGGAAGGAGGAATTGTCTCCAGAATGGTGCGGGGGTGGATGTGTAATGGTGCGGGTGTATGTGTGTGTATGTGGGTGAGGGGGGGGTGTGTGTGTGTGATTGTGTGGGGGTGTGGTGCATGTGTGTGAGGGAGTGCATGTGTGTGATCTGTGTGAGTATGTGTGGATGTGTGTGTATGTATGAAAGTGTGTGTGTGCATATGTGTGGTTGTGCATGTGTGGTGTGCATGTGCGTGAGGGTATGTATGTGGTGTGTGGGGGGTGCATGTGTGCAGGTGGCGGGAGTGGGCGGCAGGTGTGAGAGGGGAAGTGTGAGGGGGCGGGGGTGGTAGCGGGTGTGCGGGGTGAATTGGGGGAGTGAAGTGGGGTAGTGAGGTGGGGGAGGGAAGTGGGGTAGTGAGGTAGGGTGGCGGGGAGGAGAGAGAGAGAGAGAGAGAGAGAGAGAGAGAGAGAGAGAGAGAGAGAGAGAGAGAGAGAGAGAGAGAGAGAGAGAGAGAGAGAGAGAGAGAGAGAGAGAGAGAGAGAGAGAGAGAGAGAGAGAGAGGGGGGAAAGGCGCAGTGGGGTGGCGGGAGTGGGCGCATGGTGGGGTAGTGGGGTGGGGGAGTGAAGTGGGGTAGTGAGGTGGGGTGGCGGGGAGAGAGAGAGGGAGAGAGAGAGAAAGAGAGAGAGAGAGAGAGAGAGAGAGAGAGAGAGAGAGAGAGAGAGAGAGAGAGAGAGAGAGAGAGAGAGAGAGAGAGAGAGAGAGAGAGAGAGAGAGAGAGAGAGAGGGGAAAGGCGCAGTGGGGTGGCGGGCGTGGGCGCATGGTGGGGTAGTGGGGTGGGGGATCGAAGTGGGGTGGTGGGGTGGGGGAGTGAAGTGGGGTAGTGAGGTGGGGGAGGGAAGTGGGGTAGTGAGGTGGGGTGGCGGGGAGAGAGAGAGAGAGAGAGAGAGAGAGAGAGAGAGAGAGAGAGAGAGAGAGAGAGAGAGAGAGAGAGAGAGAGAGAGAGAGAGAGAGAGAGAGAGAGAGAGAGAGAGAGAGAGAGAGGGGAAAGGCGCAGTGGGGTGGCGGGAGTGGGCGCATGGTGGGGTAGTGGGGAGGGGGATCGAAGTGGGGTAGTGGGGTGGGGGAGTGAAGTGGGGTAGTGAGGTGGGGGAGGGAAGTGGGGTAGTGAGGTGGGGTGGCGGGGAGGAGAGAAAGAGAGAGAGAGAGAGAGAGAGAGAGAGAGAGAGAGAGAGAGAGAGAGAGAGAGAGAGAGAGAGAGAGAGAGAGAGAGAGAGAGAGAGAGAGAGAGAGAGAGAGAGAGAGAGAGAGAGAGAGAGAGGGGGGAAAGGCGCAGTGGGGTGGCGGGAGTGGGCGCATGGTGGGGTAGTGGGGTGGGGGATCGAAGTGGGGTAGTGGGGTGGGGGAGTGAAGTGGGGTAGTGAGGTGGGGTGGCGGGGAGGAGAGAGAGAGAGAGAGAGAGAGAGAGAGAGAGAGAGAGAGAGAGAGAGAGAGAGAGAGAGAGAGAGAGAGAGAGAGAGAGAGAGAGAGAGAGAGAGAGAGAGAGAGAGAGAGAGAGAGAGAGAGAGAGAGAGAGAGAGAGGGGAAAGGCGCAGTGGGGTGGCGGGAGTGGGCGCATGGGGGTAGTGGGGTGGGGGATCGAAGTGGGGTAGTGGGGTGGGGGAGTGAAGTGGGGTAGTGAGGTGGGGGAGGGAAGTGGGGTAGTGAGGTGGGGTGGCGGGGAGGAGAGAGAGAGAGAGAGAGAGAGAGAGAGAGAGAGAGAGAGAGAGAGAGAGAGAGAGAGAGAGAGAGAGAGAGAGAGAGAGAGAGAGAGAGAGAGAGAGAGAGAGAGAGAGAGAGAGAGAGAGAGAGAGAGAGAGAGAGAGAGAGAGAGAGAGAGAGAGAGAGAGAGAGAGAGAGAGAGAGAGGGGGGAAAGGCGCAGTGGGGTGGCGGGAGTGGGCGCATGGTGGGGTAGTGGGGTGGGGGATCGAAGTGGGGTAGTGGGGAGGGGGATCGAAGTGGGGTAGTGGGGTGGGGGAGTGAAGTGGGGTAGTGAGGTGGGGTGGCGGGAAGGAGAGAGAGAGAGAGAGAGAGAGAGAGAGAGAGAGAGAGAGAGAGAGAGAGAGAGAGAGAGAGAGAGAGAGAGAGAGAGAGAGAGAGAGAGAGAGAGAGAGAGAGAGAGAGAGGGGGGGGGAAAGGCGCAGTGGGGTGGCGGGAGTGGGCGCATGGTGGGGTAGTGGGGTGGGGGATCGAAGTGGGGTAGTGGGGTGGGGGAGTGAAGTGGGGTAGTGAGGTGGGGGAGGGAAGTGGGGTAGTGAGGTGGGGTGGCGGGGAGGAGAGAGAGAGAGAGGGGAAAAGGAGGAGGGGTGCTACAATACCCATACACATATGCATACACATACCCATACACATACGCATACACATACGCATACACATACGCATACACATACACATACACATACACATACACATACACATACACATACACATACACATACACATACACATACACATACACATACACATACACATACACATACACATACACATACACATACACATACACATACACATACACATACACCTACACAGACACGTGCATGTGCACATACACGTACACGTCCACGTGCACGCACACGTCCACGTACACGTACATGTACACATCCACGTGCACGTACACATACACGTCCATGTCCACGTGCACGTACACGTACACGTCCACGTCCACGTCCACGTGCACGTACACGTACACGTCCACGTGCACATACACATACACATACACGTGCACATACACGTACACATCCACGTACACATACACATACACGTACACGTACTCATACATGTAGACATACATGTACATGTACGTACACCTACACCTACACGTATGCACAGCTACATGTATACGAACATGTACACCTACACCTACACGTACACCTACACGTACACGTACATGTACACCTACACGTACATGTACACCTACACGTACACGTATGCATACATCTACAGGTACATGTATGCATACACCTACACGTACACGTACACCTACAGGTACATGTACACATACATGTACGGGTACACGTGCATGTACACGTGCACGCAGACATGCACGTAAATGTGCATGTACATGTTCATGTACACATGCACATACACGTACACGTACACGTACATGTACATGTACACATACACGTACACGCACACCTCCACGTACACGTACACGTACACATACACTTACACCTAGTGTACACGTACACGTACACCTACATGTACACCTACACGTACATGTACACATACACCTACACGTACACGTACATGTAAACCTACACGTACAGGTACATGTACACGTACACGTATAGGTACAAGTAGAGGTACACGTACATGTACAGGTAAATGTACACATACATGTACGAGTACACGTACACATACAAGTACACATACATGTACATGTACACGTACATGTACGAGTACGGGTACAGGTACTCGTACAGGTACACGTACAAGTACATGTACAAGTACACATACACGTACGGGTACACGTACACGTATGGGTATAGGTATAGGTATGGGTACACGTGCATGTACACGTGCATGTACACGTGCACATACACGCACATGTGCACATACACGTACACATACACGTACACATGTACATGTACATGTGCACTTGTACACGTACATGTACACATACATGTACACATACACACACATATATACACACACACATACACATACACATACACATATACACAGAGATACACATACACATACACACATACACACACATACGCACATATGATGGGGGATGATTCTAACACCCCAATGCAAAAACTTGGAAGATGGTTGCCCTCCACTAGGTCCACAAGGAATGAGATATGCTCACTGTTCTGATTTTTTCTCTACACCAATATAGAGACATAAAATGAAGTTTTGTAGACTTGTAGTAGACTATAAGATCTACGTAACAAGATTTAAATAATCCCAAATGGATATTCCAGCTAGAAAAACCACTCTCTGCAAAACAGGCTACCTCTTTGCAACACTCTCTGCCTATGTGCAGAGATATACCTTCACAAAATTGGCAATTTCTCACAAATCACTCATCCAAATAACTTGAGACTTTGGAAAAGTTTAGTGCACAATATGAGAGACCAAATGAAGCTTGAAAACAACAAAAATGAGTATTGTGAGAGAGCAAAGAATGCTTTGTAATCTGGTACAATCAGATTTGGAAAATCCTAACTACACCTCTAGATAGAGAGGAGCAAAATCATGAGAAAATGAGGTAAGCAAGCAAGGGGGCTGCTTGCTGGAGTTTATGACGTCACTAAACTAAGTGGGAAACTCGTGGAATGCATACAACTCAAGAAACAAAGGTGGGATGATGCTCATATAGAGTTTTACTTTTCGTACAATCTAGCTAACCACCCACCAATATTGTAGGTACACTTTTTGGTGGCTGATTTGATGAGATTTGAATTTGATTGAGTTTGGTTGAGCTTCTAACTTTATTCCATGACTTTGGGTCCTCTTTTTTGATTGGTCCACTTGTTATACTTATGTGTTCCTTGAGTAGCTTTGATGTGAACCTTTTCCCTATACATGGGCACTTTTTACTCTAGTGCTAGCTAGAGGTCTTTTCCCCATGTTACCACATACTTGACTCTCATATGTGGTTGTACTTTGTACTTAGGGATATCATTCAACTCTTACTTCAGTTCAGTTCATCGTCAATAGAGAGAGTTATTCCAATCATCATCTTCTCTGTGTTTCTTGCTACGTTTGTGCTCCTTGTGTGTGCTTCTTGTGTGTCTCTCACACTTCTACACACACTCAACAATGGTATCAGAGCAAGTTCAGCTCCTTCTCAAGTTCTGGCTTTTCGCATCGCGTCATGTCTGCACTTTTAAGAGTGTAAATCGACTTCGGAGCATAGAACTGTGAATTTCAACAGCCAAGAGACATTTCCACCAAGTGCGCTGGGGTTTTACCCCCATTTCGAAGTCATTTGTATAGTGAGAATCGCCATTAGAGTGACGTTTTGTGAGCTGAAATTTCAGCACTCATTTGAGCTTTCATCGAAGTGAAGATTTTGTCACATTCTTGCTCCTTAGTGAAATGGCGAGCAGCAATGACTTGTTTGGCATGCTTCAAGCTGAAGATAAGCTTGATGGGACCAACTATCCGATGTGGTCTTACATGATGAAGCATGTTCTTGTTGCTAAACAACTTTGGAACATAGTGGCAGATGTAGATTGAAGACCCGCAGGTTCTTCTACTTCACAGTCTACTGTCACAGATGGAGCTTCTTCTTTGAGTACAGTGGTTTCTCCTTCTCCACCTACACAGGAACAACTTAGATGGGATGGAAAAGATGCTCAAGCTCATGCTTTGATTGCGCTTTCAGTGAAGCGTCATATAGTTCCACACATTCGATCGTGTTCTACATCACGACAGGCATGGGACATTCTTGCTTCTTTGTATGCCATGTGTAACGAACCACATGTTCCATACTTGAGAAAGCAACTTGAGGATGTATGGATGGCTAAAAAATGAGTCGGTGGATGTGTATGTAACACGCATCAAGGACTTGAAAGAGCAATTGGCAAACATAGATGAGATCATTCCAGATGCATCACTCATTTCTACATTGTTGAAAGGATTATGGGAATCTTTTGAAAGCTTTGCTACTACACTCCGTTTAGTTGCAAAAGGAAATCCTAATATGTATTTATTTGATGAGTTTGTGTCTCTTCTTTTGCAAGAAGAGAAATCTAGAGTGAATAGGAGTGGTTTAATTGAGGGAACGCAAGCACTTGCTATCTCACAAAAGGGGAAAAGCAAGTATGGTTCAACTTTGGGTTCATCAAAACCAAAGCCTCAAGCTTCCTCTTCCACTCATTCCTCTACTGATAGTGATTTGCAAAAGAAGAAGAGATGCAAATATTGGCGGAGGGCTGGTCCTAATATTGATGAGTGTAGAAAGCTTGCTAAATGCAATGAAAAGAAGAAGGAATCCGGCATGTCTATTCTTGAAAATTCAGCAAATGTAAAGAATGATGAAGCTAACATGGCTGAAGATTTTTGGGCATATGTTGTTACATGTCATTATGATGCTTCTTTGCATTCTAAATGTATGCTTGTGAGTGAGGCTGATTCGGATTGGTTCTTTAATAGTGGTGCTTCAAAGCACATAACATCATGCAAAAAATTCTTTGCCTCTTTGAAAGATGCACCCAAAGGAGGACATGTGGTGTGTGCAAACAAAGCCTCTTATCCTATCATTGGAG
Source organism: Ceratopteris richardii (assembly GCA_020310875.1). Classification (NCBI taxonomy): domain Eukaryota; kingdom Viridiplantae; phylum Streptophyta; class Polypodiopsida; order Polypodiales; family Pteridaceae; genus Ceratopteris; species Ceratopteris richardii. The sequence goes on from CM035414.1 coordinate 60,389,991, forward strand.
TAGAAGAAATTGAGCTTACGGCTGCAAATGGAGGTCTGATTCTCTTGAAAAATGCATTGCATGTGCCCGGTATCAAGAAGAACTTAAGTTCAGTTCCGTTGATTGCCAAAGCTAGACTTCATGTACACTTTGTTGATGATAAGTGTATGGTTCATGATTTCAGCAATGGTGATGTTATCGTGATGTTTGGTACATTATGTAATGGTTTGTATCGCATGGATACATACAAGAGGGCTGCCTTGAATGCCTTGGTTGCTCATACTTCTTCCATGGCTGAAATGGAGCTTTGGCATGCTCGTTTTGGTCACTTAAACTTCAATAGTTTGCGAAAGAAGGACATGGTTATTGGCTTGTCTACACTTGAGTCCATTGAAAGGCATGCATGTGAAGGTTGCATTCTTGGAAAAATGCATCGTGCTTCTTTTCCAAAAGATAATCATACACACACTACAAGAAAATTGCAACTTGTTCATAGTGATGTATGTGGTCCGGTCAAGACTCCATGTTTTGGGAAGCATGTATATTTTGTTACCTTCATTGATGATGCTACTCGCCATACATGAGTGTATCCTATGAAAGCAAAGAATGAGGTATTTTCTTGCTTCAAATCATTTTTAGCTATGGTTGAAAATTTTTCTTCACAAAAGCTTTTGACTCTACACACGGATCATGGTGGTGAATAAATGTCACATGAGTTTAATGCTTTTCTTCGTGAAACAGGTATTTCACACCAATGTACGGTGCCATATACACCTCAACAAAATGGTGTTGTCGAGCGTAAAAATAGAACTCTTCTTGAAATGGCACGATGTATGGTTAAAGGAAAGCATCTTCCTGATAAGTTTTGGATGGAAGCAGTCATGTGTGCAAACTATGTGTTGAATCAATGCCCTACAAAAGCATTGAGATTCATCACTCCTTATGAGGCTTGCAATGGTCATAAGCCTATGGTTAGTCATATGCATGTGTTTGGTTGTTTGGCATATGCTCTTGTGCCATCACAACAACGTCACAAACTTGATGACAAGGCAAAGAAATGTATATTTGTTGGTTATAGTGTTGAAAGTAAGGGATATCGTTTGTACATCCATTGGCGAACATAATTATTGTGAGTCGACAGTGTCATTCCCTGCCCTTCCATGCCAAGCTGATGTACTACTTTCCTCTGATGGTGTGCTTGAAGTGGTTGGCCCACTTATCTCCATGCTTTCTTGTTGCTCTTTGAAATTCTTCTCGGCTTCATATGCATCGTCAACTTCTAACACATCTTTTCTACCATAGCAAGGTAGAAAATCATCAAATATTACATCCCTAGATACCTTAAGCTCTTTTTTGCAAGGGTTATAACATCTAAAACCCTTTTGCTCTGAAGATTATCCAAGAAATATACACCTATCTACCTTAGGATCTAACTTGTGTCTAAATTCTTGAGGTATGTGAACATAACACACACAACCACATACTTTGAGATGGTTGAAAGGTTGGGTTTCTTACCACACCAAGCTTCATAAGGTATAACTCCATGTACTCCTGATGTTGGACACCTATTCATAATGTATATTGCTGTATTTGTTGCATCAGCCCAATAAGAGTTAGGAACATTCATTTCATTTAACAAAGATCTAGCCACTTCTAAGTTGTATCTATTCTTCCTTTCAGCCACCCCATTTTATTGAGGTGTATACCTGCAAGTGAATTGCCGTGATGCCATGTTCAGTTAGAAAATATGAAAATGCATTTGAAAAATACTCTCCCCCTCCATCCGATCTGAGAGTCTTTATATACTTCCCTGTTTCCTTCTCCACTAGGTTTTTGAACCTCTTGAAACGGTAAAACACCTCTGACTTTGACTTCATGCAATACATCCAAAAAAACCTTGAATGATCATCTATAAATGTGACAAAATATCTATTACCTCCAATGGATGGCTCCCTTGTAGGTCCCCATACATCTGTGTGTATGAGATTCAACACTTCATTGCTCACATGTGCTCCCTTAATCTGGTTTGTTTTCCTAATTGACAAGCATGGCACAAATGTTGCATATTTTGAGATGTAAGATCAGGTAGAACACTCACCAAGCCCTTCCTTTGCATTCCTTTTATCCTTTGTAAGTTTATGTGCCCAATTCTTTTATGCCATAAGTTGATTTTTGCAATCTGTTTATTTCCAATTGACAAGTAGACAGTGTGAGGGGTTGATGGCTTTACCTCCATGGTGAAGAGTCTTCCTTGCTTCTTTCCTTTTGCTATGAGCTTGTAGTCTGTTGGCACACAAAGCAACAGAGGAATCATGCACAACACGGCAACAAGGCCAGATCATTTTTCCCATGGGTTATGTACAACTCAAGTGATTTTAATCACTACACAAACATTGTAAATCCCGTTTTTGGTAGAATAGACTCCATTTTGTGCAAGCCGAGGAGTCCTCGAGCTTGAAGTATCACTGTACCAAATTTCATAATTTTTAGACTTCGTTTGAGCCCTCAAATAAGCCCTGGAACCTAATTTTTAACTAGGCCGGACACTAGGTCTGGACAGGGCCAAAGCTAGTCAAAAACTATAAAAAGAGCTAGAGCTCATTTTGGAGGTTAGATTGTAATTGAAACGAACTTGTAAGAGCATTTTGAAAGTAATCTAAAAGCTCCATTGATTCTCACTCCTTGTCTTGCCGTGTGTGCGCGTGTGTGTGTATGTGTGTGCATGCTTGTGTGCTTCTCACTCACGCACTTATGCCGCCACTTGCTCGAGGTCTTCATACCATCCTCACGTCTTCCCGGATTGACATTAAAGGAGGTGCTACTCATCACTGAGCTACACCAAATTTTGGCGCCGTTGCCGGGGATCGAGCTTTGAGGACGAGCGTGTGATGGTAAGACGTAGAGTTGACGCGTTGGAGTTGTAGGTATTTTCTTCACTCTCATCGATTTTCTTTTACTTTCTTCACCATCTTCATCACCATCATCATCATCACCATCTCCCACCTCCATCTTCATCATCGCGAAAATTTCAGTTTTTTTGACTATATCCCCACCTCCACCTCATTTCCCTCATTTCACTTGTGAGAGAGAGCGAGAGAGCGAACTTGCATGTGCTGTTTTTGCATGTTTTCTGAGCTATTTTGCAGGTTTTTGCTGTATCATCATCCCCAGCAGTGTGCGCAGGTACGACAGGCTCTGCACAGGTCCCGGGACGACAACCTCTGTCTATCGCGACAGACAGAAAATCTTAACATTTTGTGAATGCATGATTAGCACTGTAACCTACACCTTGAGGGCACTCTAAATCACTAGAAGTTTTTCAAAAATTTGCGTTTTTTCAGTCTATCGCGACAGACACCGTCTATCGCGACAGACACTGTCTATCGCGACAGACAGAAATCCGCGACAGATACCGTCTATCGCGACAGACACCGTCTATCGCGACAGACAGAATTTCACGACAGATAGCGTCTATCGCGACAGACACCGTCTATCGCGACAGACAGAAATCCGCGACAGATACCGTCTATCGCGACAGACACCGTCTATCGCGACAGACAGAAATCCGCGACAGATACCGTCTATCGCGACAGACACCGTCTATCGCGAGAGACACCGTCTATCGCGACAGACAGAATTTCACGACAGATAGCGTCTATCGCGACAGACACCGTCTATCGCGACAGACAGAAATCCGCGACAGATACCGTCTATCGCGACAGACACCGTCTATCGCGACAGACAGAAATCCACGATAGATAGCGTCTATCGCGACAGACACCGTCTATCGCGAGAGACAGCCCCTACGATAGATTGTGTCTATCGCGACAGACACCGTCTATCGCGATAGACAGGCATTTTCAGCAAAAAATTAAGGAGTGAATTTTTGGAAATTTAGGCTAAATTTTGGGCATATTTGCACTTTCATGTACTCATATACTTACGAAGGCCTTAGAAAATGCATTAAAACCCCCGAAAGGTTCTGTCTGTCTAGTAACCTCCTAAACCCTGAACGGTCATAACTTTTGCGTACGAAATCCATTTTCTGAGCTCTAGGGCTTGTTAGAAAGCTCGTGACATATACTACACGCCCTCAACTGTTTTTTATAAGAATATCGCGTTGATTTTCAGATAGGATATTTGGAAGTTGACACACAGAGGGGTAGGAACACCAAGGGAGCTCTAGAGGAAATTTCTAGCAATACAAAAGGGGGAACAAGGGTCATTAAAAAAGTGTCTGAAATAAATTGTCTGTCAATTGAAAGGTCTATTTGGAGCTAATCTTGGGATTTATGCAGGCCTATTGAGAAGCAATTGAGAGTATCCAAGCAAGGGTGTGGCGCACGCTTGAGAATCAACTTCTCGAGCACTAAAGAGCAAGGTTCAGCAAGAAAGGTCGGAATATTCTCAACTCCTCTTCGTCAATTCCTAGATTAGGCTAAGAACGATTAGAAGTAGGAGTAAGTCAGGACGACGATAGGCCACTATCAAGTTGAAGACTACCTAAAAACTCAAGTTCAAGCTAAAAACTTAATCTCTGTACTGTCGACAACATAAAGGAAAGAACCTAACGTGGAACGATCAACCTGAAAGTACGAAGAACATTCAAGTATTCCTGACGACGTAATGGCAGACAAGACTTTAAACACGAGGAATAACTAAAAAGAATCAAGTGACTGGTACCAATTGATCGGCAACGAGGTTGTACTCTGGGCAAAGAATTGGGCTACTTAGATAGGCATATGAACCTTAGATCAGGACGACACCTAGTAAGAGAGAGACAAAGCCTTAGGTCTTCAGAGGCTAGTGTCAATCACACTGCAAGGTCTTGGGCTCAACAGTTGAGTCTCCACTCTCATTACCCTAGCTCTGATACGAGTGAATCAGGGATGTCTCAAGGTATGGACAGACCTACGGGAAGTTCAGGTGTGCCCTACTTGTACAGGGTAGAAGGCCCTTACAAAACACAGTTGGAATACCTTAGGACCAACCGATTAGGTGCAAGCATCTATGAGGACGGCCTAGGAAGATCTGTGGTCCACATTAAAAACCCTGACCAATCCAGAGGACTAGAGCACCCAGTTGTCAAGTTTGAAAACGGTGCATACCTGGACAAGGAAGGAACCATATACGTAGTCACTAGTCATCCAGATAGGACAGATGAATTTGGAAATGTAATTTCAGAAGCGGACTTAGGTGACTTGGAACAAGGAAACATGGGAGTGGAACCTAGAACCCCTCGAGGTAAATCAGTCCTCACTAGGATTATCACGCCTGAGTGGGTCCCCCAAGATAACAAGTGCATAGATTTGCTTCTCAATCGAGAAACGGACGAAGCCTTTTGGAGGTATAAACCGGATCACCCAATTGATATAGGAACAATCATGATCTATGAGTTTAAGGATCCAGATAGCCCCGGTAGAGTGACCTACTTAGATCACACTTCAGAGAGGATCTTTGTGGTGACAGAAAATGACAGGCATGCTTACACTTGGAAGGGCGAATTCATTTTCCCCCAACCAAGATCAAATGTATCCTATGGTCACCCTGGAACTGGAACATCCCAGGCTCATGGTATGCAAAGAGACAGAAGTAAAGATAGACCAGAAGTAAGTTTTGCCAATCCAGGGGGCAGAGAAAGAACGAGAACGAAGACGAATAGGGTAGAACCCGAGATGCTTAGAGCCCACAGGAACCAAAGAAATGTAGATGGATTCCCTCTGCCGAGGCCTAGAGAGCACACAAGAACTTTGAGACCCACCCAGCTAGTTAAGTCCATGAAGAATTACTTTGACGGCACAGGTGATCCCTATGATCATGTGGCGGAGTTCAAGCAAGTCTTGAGAGCTGAACAAGTTGAAGATCTGTTCACGCAGTACAATGCCTTCGGTCTAACCCTTAGGAACACAGCACTTACATGGTTTCAGCCATTGGATGAGCGCCAGTTCAGGAGCATAGACCAACTCCTAGAAGCATTTATTATTGAGTTCTCCAAGAGTGGCATAAGACACAACACCTCCTCACTGATTCACAGCTTCAAGCAAACCCCTCAAGAGACTGTGAGACTGGCAGGAAGAAGATTTAGACAATATCTTGAAAGGTGCCCTATTTCGGAGCTACCCACATCTGCTAAACAAGTAGCCTTATTCCTTGACGGATTGCTGAGTACGAAATTGAGATCCTATGTGTATCTAAAAGACCCTAGGACTATAGAAGAGTGTGTACGTATGTGCATTGACATTGAAGATAACCTAGGGGAAGAACTAGAGCTTTCCAAAATCTACAAAGATTCAGATAGTGCTTCTAGTCAATCTTCCACGCAATCCACATCAATTGAGGAACTCGCAGAGAAAGTAGCTCAGAAATTAGGGGTAACTAGTAAACAAATCCCAAGGTTTGCCCCTGTGAAAAGGTGCTACACTTGTGGTGGTGACCACATGGCGAATGTCTGCCCCATTATGGCTCAGCCCCAAGTAAATCCTAGTAGCCAGTACTGCACCATAGAACGGAGATACACCAATCACACCGCACAAGATTGCCCGTACAACAAGCAGGCGGTTAGGCAACCCTACCCTCAGCCCTACCAACAAGGCAGATACCAGAACCCGTACCCTCCACAACCATATAGCAGGCCACAACAAAATTTCCAACCTCAATATCAAAACCAACAAAGGCCTCAGCCTGTGCTAGCACAACAACCCCCAACCCCAGCTAATGTGATTCCGGTAAAGTATACTGCTGCAGAAGAGAACCTGAATAGAGCTATAGTCCCTGTAACATCCTTGCTTTCTGAAAGTGACCCGAGTGACCATAGCTTTGATTCTACACATGTTGATAGCCCCCAGGCCTACTACATGCAGTCTCCTGAGCATGGTGAGTCCTATTATAGCGAAGAGACAAACGAACCAAGTTGGGAGTCAGATTACACGAACGTCATGTATGCAAACCCCAACCCTAGGCCTCAACCTAGGCAAGTAAGACCCCCATTCCCAAGAGGACCGTGCTACAGATGCCAAGGAGATCACCTCATTCGTGATTGTCCCTTGCCTCCATCTACACAAACCCAGTCAGTGACGATCCAAGGCTTCTGCCAAGATTGTGGAAAAGAGCATCTCTTACGAGATTGCCCAAAGAACCCCAGTAATATGCCAAAAATCACGCCCATCAATGTTATTGAGTTAGTGGTAGATTCCAGCGGAAGTGTTACTTCCACTGCACCCGTACAGGTAGTCACGAGAGCTCAAGCAGTGAAGCAAAACCAAGGGGTAGGCAAGGAAAAGAGCCCAGAAACTAGCGATACTGAGAGCCAAAATAAAAAGAGAACCAGAGCTTGGAGAGATAGCCGCGAACGCATGAAAAGGCAATGGACAAAGAAGATGAGTGAACTTGAGGAAAGTCTACGAGAAACCAAGGCTAAAATCATAGAGATCACATCTCAACCGCACTCTCACACATTCCCACCGCTACCATCCCCATCACCCTCCATCCCTTCACCCTCTAAGACAGCCCACGTAACCCACCCACCACCCCAAACAGGATCAGTATTAGCTGATCCCACTCCCGAAGACATAGACATGATGCTTAAAGCATATCAGGCCAGAATCCAAGAAGGGCCAAACGTCACGGATCATGACAAGTGCTATCCTAGAGCTGACCTAGAGATAGAAAGAACCAAACTGTGCGCGAAAATGGTCGCATTGGCTCAGACTATGTTTGAAGCCAGTCGCCTTTTCAATTACTCGGGCTCAGCCAAAACGCAATTACACTTGGATGGATTCCTAGAAAAGTTAGAGAGGATAATTGCAAGATCTGCCAAGGAAGAAAAAAATCAAGACAAAGAAAAAGCAAGCAAAAACATGAATCATTCCCAATCGGAAGTTTATGTGGCCAATTCCACTAAACCAGACAGTTTCCCCTCCTTAGAAAGAATAGAGAGGCTAATTGTACAGTCAGAAAAGGAACCTACCCCTCAAAGACAGGAAAGGGCAAGAGACCGGATAAGCCAGCCTCTTCAGGAAGCCCATGTGCCTCCTCAAGAAGCTTATCTTCCCCCCCAAAAGGCAGATGAGCCTCCCTCGAAAGCTCACGTACCTCCACAGGTTGCCTACATTCCTTCTCAGGGAATGTGTGAGCCTGTTCGGAAAAGTAATAGAATAAGTAATCCTCCCCAAGAAGCTTGTGCTCCAGCCATTTGCGAGAACGAGGAGAAAGTCAACAATAGAATAAGCCCTCCTTCCCAGGTTGCTTATGCGCCCTATTCTACGGAGCCAGACACTTCTTCTTCTATGAATCGGTTTGCACCAGACTTCCTACGAGAGATTCAAGAAGACAAATGGGATAACGAAAGCAAGGTCGCCCCTCCTTTTGAACTTGTGGACGATGCACACGACCAATTCCCACAAGACATCCCATCTATTTACGGGGAGCATGAGAGTGTTCAGTCTCACGAGAGATTAGACTTTGAGTCTAATTCCATACAAGAGCTACCCCACTTCACAGGCCCATGGGAAGCAAAGTCCACATGTATGAGAGCACCCACAGTCATGGTAAGGAACGACGACTCAGTCATACCTAGGAACACAGAGGTAGTGAAGAACACTAACGTGCAGTGTAATCTCAAGTTAGAAGAGCTACTCAAGGGTAGACCTGAATTATGGAAACATGTAGCCAAACAAGTACCAGAGATAGCAAAACCTCGTTCCCAGGTAGGATCCCATAGGACAGTGCCAGAAATTCCCTTGGATAAGATAGGAGATATGTGTGAAGGTGAAGAAGGGAACACCTATCTTCCCATTACCTACCAGGACTACACCACTAAGGCAATTTTGGACTCAGGTGCAGGAGTTGCAATTGCCACCACTTCCCTTTGGAAGCGTTGGGGCAAGCCGGCACTCAGGCCAACGAGAATGAAATTGCAAATGGCCGATGGTCACATAGAGAGACCCCTAGGATTGCTAGAAGGAATAACTCTCACCACTTGTGGTGTCGAGTTTGAGCATAGTTTTGCTATATGTGACTTCAGCAAAAATCATGCCTATGAGATGATTTTGGGAAGACCATTCATGCGACAGTTGCAAGTGGTACAGGATTGGGGAACCAATTCTTTGTATCTGCAACACTTGGGTGTTACAATCAAAGTCAATCTCAAGGATTTTTCTCACAGAGACGTCCCTCCTATCCAATGGAATCCCATCCATAGAGCCAAAGATGACACAGAATCGGTGCATTCCATAGGGTCTGGATCCTCATGCATGCATGAAGACACCCACTTATGGATGTGCAAGGTAGCAGTAGAAGAAGAGAAGAGAGAGAAAGCCAGAGAGGTAGGTGCGAAAGAAACCTATAGATCAATCCAAGACCCAGCCTATGCACCTGTAGTTTTTCCAGACGAAGAATTTGAACCTCACGGTTGGGCAGAAATCTTAGCAACAATGGACGTAGCCATCAACGAAGAACAATGGACACCTCACTGTGATGAGGATGGCTATGATATTTCAGTCTTCTCCATAGAGCCAATCATGGGAGAGGCAGTTCTAGAAGAATGCGAACCTAGCCCTGATGCATTTGAGGATGCAAGTGACTCCGATCTAGAGTCAATCATTATGGACCCACCATTTGCATCAGATGAAGAATACTTCCATGAGGTAGAATTTCAAACCCAGAGGCATGGAGAGCTGACAAATGACGTAAGATTAGCAACACATGTGAGCCCGAAGGAAGAAGGGAAGAAACGAAAGAAGAGAGAAGCCTCACCAGAAGAGGAAGAATCTTTGTTTGAGGTCCCCGAAAATTTTAAGAAGTATGAGATAGATGACAGGAGAGTCATGATAAGAATGCCTAAACGGGAGGCACAATCAGGAGAGGCCTATGATAACAAAGAAACCACCAAGAAAATAGTAGTGGCTATAGAAGAAGGAGAGGAGAGATGCACGTATATAGGCCATGACCTGACAGAAGAAGAAGAGCACGAATTGATTGCCTTGCTAAGAGAATACAGAGATGTATTCGCTTGGAGTTACAAGGATTTGAAAGGGGTTGACCCGGACATATGCTCGCACACCATCCCCATGACTTTAGACGCCAAACCCTCTAAGCAAAAGCCTTATACATATAACGATAATTACGCTGCTAAGATCAAAGAAGAGATAGATAGACTGGTTGAAGCTGGATTTATCTACGAAATTGAGCACACTGAATGGGTATCCCCCATCGTAGTGGTGCCCAAGAAGAATGGCAAGCTGCGTGTGTGCATTAACTTGAAAAAGGTTAATGCTGCCACGATTCGAGATAACTATCCGCTTCCCATCACAGAACATCTCTTAGAAAGAGTGGCAGGCAAGGAAGTGTACAGCTTCCTTGATGGATTTTCTGGCTACAATCAAGTAGCCATAGCTCTAGAGGATCAGCATAAGACAGCCTTTGCCACAGAATGGGGCATTTTTGCTTTTAGAGTAATGCCATTTGGGCTTACCAATGCACCAGCTACCTTCCAGAGGCTGATGTGCCATGTGTTTAAGGAGTTCCTGAGGAAGAGTTTAGAAGTCTATGTTGATGATCTTTGTGCTCATTCCAACATTAGACAAACCCATATCCCTGAACTCAGACAAATCTTTGACAAATGTAGAGAATATCAAGTCTGCCTGAACCCAGAAAAGTGCGTTTTTATGGTCAGGCAAGGCAAGATTCTAGGACACATAGTGTCAAAGAATGGCATATCTACAGACGAAGAAAAAGTGAGAGCCATAGCAGAGCTACCGAGGCCAAAGAATGTCAAGGAAGTACAAGCCTTCATGGGGCATTGTGGGTATTACCGACGTTTCATCCACATGTATGCTGTCATCGCAAAGCCCATGTACGGACTCTTGACTAACTTTGAGTGGACTGATGAATGTGAGAATTCCTTCCAGGAGCTTAAACGAAGATTGTGTTCAGCACCAATCTTGACCACACCAGATTGGAATAAGCCATTCCATGTTCATGTTGATGCATCCAATTATGCTATTGGATGTGTGCTCGCACAACCTACTGGTGAAGGTAATATGGATCTTCCAATTGCCTATGCCAGTAGACAATTGAATGCGGCTGAACGGAATTACACCACCACAGAGCGAGAAGGATTAGGCATGGTGTATGCAGTTAAGAAATTTAGACACTATTTGCTTGCAAATAAGTTTAAATTTTTTACTGATCATCAGGCATTGTTATATCTTGTAAACAAGCCATGCAATACAGGAAGATTAGTGAGATGGTTTCTCTTGCTAATGGAATACGATTTTGAGGTAGTGGTAAGGAAAGGTAGGACTCATTTGAGAGCCGATCATCTCTCTAGGCTCACATCGGGAGAAGCCCCACAAGGAGTGTCAGATGACCTTCCTGATGCTTACTTGTTTAATTTGGAAGTTATACCGCAGTGGGCTAAGCCATTGGTACCAGTATTGACCTACGGGCATAATCATCCAGTCGTAAACACACGGAATAGAGAGGTTGTAAAAGCCCAGAAGTACCACATCATGGCAGGAAGCATGTACAAACACACAGATCAAGGGATCTTGGCTTGTTGTGTAGAAGAGGATGAGTACGCTAAATGGTTGCAAGTAGCACATGTAGGTGCACTAGAGCAACACCATTCAAAGCAACGAACGTTACAGACTCTAAGGAGACTCGGAGTGCATTGGCCAACTATGGAAGCTGATGTCCAAAAGTTGTGCAAGGAATGTCCAATCTGTTGCACTAAACCACCAGTGGAACATGCCACTCTTTATCAAGTATCTGTTGTGCCAGATTGGAGCGAACCACTAGTATCATTCCTGAGGACAAACACATTCCCTCCTGACATGACTCTGGCTAGGAAAAGGAGTTTAGAACAAGAAGCCTTGGATTACTCACTCATTGGTGATAATCTATACAAACGCGGTAAGGATGGTTACCTGAGACTGTGTGTCCATGAGAGTGAATATCTTAAGATCTTGGAAACTGCTCACCAAGGTGTAGCAGGAGGACACTTTGGACCAGATCGGGTGATCAAGGCAATACTATTTGCGGGGTTCTGGTGGCCTACCCTTCACATGGATGCACATACCTATGTGAAACGGTGTGATGTCTGTCAGAGGACTCAGTATCCTATACGCAAAGATGAGATGCCACTGAAACCTATGATGGGTGGACGTGCATTCTCTAAGTGGGGAATAGACTTCGTAGGTCCTATTAATCCCCCAGCTAAGGGTTCGCATGCGGAATACATCATTGTGGCAACAGATTATCTCACCAAGTGGGTAGAGGTAAAAGCTACAACCAAGAACGATGCTCAAACAACTGCCAAATTCTTGTTTGAGAATGTATTCACAAGATACGGGCTACCTATAGAGCTTGTAAGCGATAGAGGCACTCATTTCTTGAACGAAGTGATTGAAAACCTACTCCAAGAATTCTTGGTAATACACAAGAAGTCTGCCCCTTATCACCCTCAAGCTAATGGACAAGCTGAGAGCACTAATAAGATTTTATGCAATGTACTGACGAAATTAGTGAACACTAAACGCTCTGACTGGGACAAACAGCTACACCATGCTGTTTGGGCATACCGAGTTGCCTACAAAACGGTACTCCAAGCCACCCCCTTTCAGATGGTATTCGGTCAAAACGCTGTGTTACCCTTGGACTTCTTGATCCCTACATTGAAAGTAGCACAAGAGCACGAATGGACAGGTCATGAGCTCTCCTCTAGGATCTTTGACCTTGAACGATTAGGGTAAACAAGACTGAGAGCCGCTGCAGGAATATATGCAGCCAAGAAGAGACAGAAGGCATATTTTGATGCCCACGTGAAGGATAAAGGCTTGAGGGCAGGAGATCTAGTCTTAGTCTATACACTAAAACAACACGCGAGGAAGCTAGAAAAGAGAGGCTACGGACCTATGATCATCAATAGGATCTCCACGAGCGGAGCAGTACAATTGGCCACATTAGAGGGCGATGTTCTCCCAAATTATATTAGCGGTTGCAGAGTCAAGTTGTATCAGGAACCCCTCACGGAGGAAATGCTCAGTCGACTCAACACTGCTAAGAAACGCAAAGAGGAAGAAAAGAGAATTAGAGAAGAGGCTCAAGCAGAAGCTTTAGAACGCATCAGAAGGATGAAGTTACGAAGACAAGGCCGAGATCAAACCAGAACAGTTGACCATGCAGATCAAGGATATCCCATGGCCATGTGTGAAGTTGCAGGAACAAGCTCGAATAGAATAATTGATAGACGTCCTTTCATAACCATAGATATAGGACAAGGAAAGAGTGCAAGGACCGTAAGAGCCTTGATTGACTCAGGTGCTGCCACTAGCGCTGTTAAGTTGTCTTACTGTCAAGAGTTACAGTTAACTGTCCATCCTGTGGAAGCATATCTCATAGGATTGGGAGGCGTGGAAACCCCTTGCATGGGCGAGGTGGAACTTCCCCTCTACATTCACGATGAGGCAATGACCGTTAAAGTACTAGTGTGTCAAGATGAGGATCTCACTGAACCTCTCGTCTTGGGTCAAGATTGGATCTATGACCAAGCAGTTAATCTAAACCTAAGAAGTGGACTTCTCTAGGTTTGGGTCAATCATAGTCGAGTTACAGTAGAATTAGACAATGGAGCACTCAAGGAATTAGGAAAGGCACAGACTCCTGGTCCTTCCAGGGTTACACATGAAGATGACCATGCTGTTCTTGTTCAAAACCCTGTGTTGCAGAGGAATGATAATTGCAAAAAAGGAGTCAAGGATGCAACGGAACTCCCTTCTTTTCCAAAGGTCAGAAGGAGGCAGCAACCAAAGGCGGATCACAGGCAGAAGAAGCAGAGTACTACCTATGTCCGAGATCAAAAGTACCTGCGCAGCAGAATGCCCCAGCAACTCAACCAGGTGTGGGTGTGGAAAGGCGAACGACCAGCTGCACCACCGTCAACTACACGGACAAGGCCTCTTATTAGTAACCAACAACACAACGCTAATAAGAAGTCTTTCAAAAATTCTTCCGCTAAAGTAAAATCTATTTGGGTGCCCAAGAAGTCGATGAAGGCAGGCCCACAATCAAGACAAATTTGGGTGCCTAAGGCTTGCTTGAGGGCACAAGTTGTTATGCCAAGGCCACGACCTATTCAGCATAACCCGACTACGAGTACAACCAGTATTCCCTCGTTCTCAACACTTAGGAACACACCAAGACCCAAGAGCATGCATGTAATCACTTATAAGTGGGTCCCTAAAAGGCCCCATGCCCAAACCACGGCACCGAGACAGCTCTCTAGAGTCTCTACGAAACCGAAAGCAACGCCCATCCTCTGCATTTGGCAGTCTAAGACCTGTAATAAAACCCCCAACCCCAATTTGTAAATTCACCCCACTTACTAACGGCATTAGTCTCCTAGGAATACACAGGCATTAACTACACCCACTGTCTTCGTGCACTTACTAACCACTAACTCACCATCTACCTAATGATTAATGTTGTAACGGGGACGAAAACGGATTTATTCTGTCCATTACGATGTTAACACATGATTCTATATTCTCACAGAATCAGAAGGCAAGAAGAAAAATGGCAGATGCGACAGGTTCGGGCTCACAAGTAGGGATACTTACTGCAGGAATTGATGTGGATAGCCTACCTGTGGACGTGCCCCCGACTGAACGACCAGTGGAGATGCAACACCTTCAGCAACTCCCGGTGCCAGATCCACCTACGGGAATCACGGAAAGAGTCCATGCCAATTCTCATTGGTTCAATGGCATGCCCGGTCCATTAGGAGAGGCCAAGTATATCTGGGAGTCTAAATGCGAGTATGACAGATCATGGGTGCGATTCCAATTTTTCTCCAAGGAGTTCGAGACTTTACAGAACACCGAAGATCTCCAGACCATATGGCAACGAGCAGGGTTGGCGGAATATTTTGAAGCCCCACTACCTAAACCCGACCTCCTCCGATGTTACTATCTGGTTTCCACATTACAAGCTCATGAAGATAAGGACCAACCCGGATCATTTGTTCTCCCCTCATTGCTGGGCAACAACGAGTTGAAGAGGTTTGAACTTACTGTGGAGCTGGTGAGTGATGCTTTAAATATGCATGGCACGCATGTACCCTCAGAAAAGGATGCTCTCGTTCCCACCAACATGAAGGACAGGAAACTAGTGAAGCTGAAAGACATGGCAGCACTCACCCCAAATGTGTCCATCCCTCTCCGAATGTGCATGCAACATTTCGCCTTCCCCGGTCAAGACCGATTCACGCAACCACATAAGAAGGTCTGGTTTGCTCTCTACTTGGCGGAAGCAGGTGCGTTACCTATTAAGCTACCAGTGTGGATTATAGATCAGTTGTATGAAGCAAACAAACGGGCTTCTAGGAAATTAGTGGTGAACGGATGCTGTGCACTCACACGCATCATTTACCGATGCTTGGCATATGATGTCCCCATTGAGTGTGCCTTAACTTGGGCACAATTACAAATGTTTAAAAGGCTCAAGACGTCCACACATCAGTCCAAGCGCATGAGGGGCGCGATCCCTTGTGTCCAGACAAGGGAAGTCCTGACTACTCCTGAGGCATCACCACTAAGAGAGGGCACTGTACCTCCCTTTACCATTAGGATACCCAGGTCGGAATCTGACACTACGACACAACCTACCCCATCGGCTCCTCCTGTCACACCTGAATTCGAATTTGCTGCCACTGGAGAGGCTGAAGGACTGGACCCCCAGGATTTCGAAGCATTCCTACAAAGCACACAATTCTCTGATGTGGAGTTTTATTCAGAGGCCGAGGAGCAGGGCACATCCTCACGAAGAAGAAGAAAGTCTACAGACGGTAGACATGTCCATTGGAGTGACGCTCAGCAAAGTCAACAACATGGACACCCGGAAGAAGAAGAAGCGTATGAAGAAGAGACCACTGAAGCCCCAGCATATACAACAGAACTCCGAAGGCTGTATCAGATTATGGAACGAGTGCGATCGCAGCAGTTACTCACTGAACAGAGCAGCAGAGTACTTATGACTCAGTTGTTGGAAGAAGCGGGAGTTGACTCAGAGTACAGGGAAGGTCTCTTATTGATGGCAGAAACATATGGAGTTGTAGAAGCTGTGCGCACTGCCATTCAGAGGCCTTCAGTTCAATACGACCCACGAAGGTTCCAGACACGACCTCGCTCAGGTAAAAATATCCAAATTCCCGTTACAGTTGCAGAAGAACCAACTACTACACCAACCTCCCAAACAGCTAGTCAACAGCACCCCGTCACCCATGAGGAGTCCACCGAACCACTACCACCTACTCCCCCAGCATCACCTCCTAGAACAGAGACAGTGGAAACCCCATCGACCACTCAACCCACTGACCCACCCTTCATCTTCCGTACTCCCATCTCCAGTGCCACCCTATTCTCTACCACTGATAATCCAATCTTCGAAGCAAACCCCAACACTACACAATCCGCCGAACCCCTCCTAGAGCCTGCCCTAGGGCAACCATCCCCAACGCCCTCAGCCACGGGTCATCCTGACCCTAGATCCACATTCATGGGCTTCGCTGCTACCACGCAACCCTTTCAGCCCTCCTCAAATTTACGACCTCAACCCCCGACATCCCTCTCTCCATTCCTACAATCCCTCCATGACCTCTTTGCTAGGGCTTTTCAACCAGGCTCTCAACCATTCCCTGTCTCTTCAGCTCCCCACCCCACGTCACATCTATTCACCACTTCCACACACACACCACCGACCATACCAATGTATATGGCAGGCCCCACACTAACACCCACTCCTGAAGGTATGGACATTTCACCACCCACGGCACCTCCACCCACGGTTTCACCTCCTCCCATTCCCCCTCCACCAATTTCACCCACACACACAACTTTCGTAGACACATCATTCATTGTCTCCCTTCCCCAATTCCCTTCCCATGCATCTTCCACGGTAAACACCCCCCACTCATCTATAGGTAGTGCATTGGACACCATGTTGGCTTGTATATCAAATTTAAGAACAGATTACATTCAGCTCCAGCAACAAAACGCACGCCTGCAAGAGCACTCAGCGACACTACAGCACCGCCTTGCGGCACTAGAAGAGGAGAACGCTCGCCTCCACACACAGTTCCAAACCCTCCAAGACGCCCATAATATATTGGAGGTACAGCTACAGAACGTAGATCAGGAAGCAGTCCAGGTGGTAGAAGGTCACCTACGAACACAGCTGGAACGCAACTCAAAACTTCAGCGAAATATGGCGCTACTTAAACGCCATCTTGCGGCTGCTCAGGAAGAGAACAGACGTCTGCAAATACAAAATCAAGAGAACCTGGAGGCAGCTATTGAGAGCACACCGGGGGCACCCATCAGCCCATCCAAGTTTCAAGCAGTGACCCCCGATAATATAAAGATTATATTGGAAGATTATGCCATGCTGCTCGAAGCACATGATAAGCTATCGGAGGAGCTAGGACAACTGAAGCAGGAACACCAACAAGGACCAACAGCTGCCCCTCCAACCACCCCCTCTGCGGCTTCGCTTCTCAACGCAGAGGCCATAAAAGATCTCCAGGAACAGGTAACTGAATTGCAAACACGCCTACTACAATATGAGAGGCCATCTTCCCCTCCGGAGGCTCCCACGGACGAAGAAGTTGTGCAAATTCCTGTGGAACAAACGTTTGATGAAGAATATGATCCGCAACCATTCCCAGGAGGCCAACAAACAGAAGAAGCGCAGGACACGTTCGAGGCACCACGGCCGCCATGGTTACGACAGGTGGAGGAAATAGGGACCTCGCATGAAGAACGTACCGTAGTGCAAAATCAGGCCATGAGGGTCATAGAGGAGACTGTGTTACAATCAGCTTACTTCAAGAACTTGTCATCGAGACGCCTGATTCTCTCATCGGAACTCCAGTACAGGCCATATTATATTATCTTGGCTGATTATAATGCAGAAATACAAAGAGTCACGGGTCAGATTCCTACTTTTGCGACCCAATTTCAACCCGAAGACCTTCCTCCAGAGGTGCGAAAAGGCAAGATTCGTCAACCAACATGGCGGCAGAAACTTTTAGAGACCTATCCAGAAATGCTACGCACATGGAACAACGCGCCGTTGCACCTCCTGTACAACCCATGCTACGGTCCAGTCCCCCGCCGCAGGTCGTGGAAGGCATTTAATATCAAGGTACAGAACAATGCGCAATGCAAGGAATGGCTGAACTACCCGTACATCGCGCCACCACAAGGACCACCATCGGTAGCATATATGATGGGGACCATTCGCCACTGGATGCCGCGCTTGAAGCCCATGCAAGATGTGGCAGCGCAAATGATGCTTAAAATCTTAGATATGATGCAAGTAGTGCTGAAGACCTTTAGAAATGCAGCCGCACCACAGGTACGTCTTCCGGGGTTTAGCAATGGAAATTACGACTTGGTGTATGACATGAGCACCACCCCCAGTATCCGTGTGGCTTACGCTTGGCATGCACGCATCAAATACCTCCCCGCCTGCTACAAACAGGCCTTCGAAGAAATGTTCAGATCAGGTTTCTGGGAGTACCACTCGGAGATTTTCGCACCAAAGCCGACACATCTGCTTCAACTGTTTGCTTGTGAACAAGCAATGTATTCAGAGTACTACACCACCCCGCAACCAGAGACCCCCGGTGCAATAAATTGGGAGGCATTGGAAGCCGATCTAGCAAGAGGCTTACGGATAGGAGAACATGAACTGGCCACCAATGTCATCCAATATTACATCGACCACCCGCGCGAACAAAGGTCTGTCAGGGGCGACAGACGCTAGGAAGGGGGGAGTGTTGGCACACAAAGCAACAGAGGAATCATGCACAACACGGCAACAAGGCCAGATCATTTTTCCCATGGGTTATGTACAACTCAAGTGATTTTAATCACTACACAAACATTGTAAATCCCGTTTTTGGTAGAATAGACTCCATTTTGTGCAAGCCGAGGAGTCCTCGAGCTTGAGGAGTATTAGAAGTATCACTGTACCAAATTTCATAATTTTTAGACTTCGTTTGAGCCCTCAAATAAGCCCTGGAACCTAATTTTTAACTAGGCCAGACACTAGGTCTGGACAGGGCCAAAGCTAGTCAAAAACTATAAAAAGAGCTAGAGAGCTCATTTTGGAGGTTAGATTGTAATTGAAACGAACTTGTAAGAGCATTTTGAAAGTAATCTAAAAGCTCCATTGATTCTCACTCCTTGTCTTGCCGTGTGTGCGCGTGTGTGTGTATGTGTGTGTATGCTTGTGTGCTTCTCACTCACGCACTTATGCCGCCACTTGCTCGAGGTCTTCATACCATCCTCACGTCTTCCCGGATTGACATTAAAGGAGGTGCTACTCATCACTGAGCTACATAGTCCTGCATGGATTCTTCGAAAAAACATCCTTGCTCATTGAACCTCACCTCATAACCTCTTTCAACCATTTGACCTACCTAAACCGTTCTTTGTGATGGTTGTCACTTGCAACACATCCTTCAACACCTTGGAGCTTTGAGATCCATTCAATGCAACATCTCCCACATGTGTAATCTTGTGCTCAATGTCACCCCTTGTCTCTACATGTCCTCGAGTGATGGGTGAATGTAAATGAAAGAAAACATGTTTATTGCAACTCATATGGTTGCTACAACCACTATCAACGTAGCATGTAAAATCTGAATTAACTCTTTCACTTGAACCATACATCATAAGCAAGTTCTCATTTTCTGAATTTGTTGAAGTACTAGCATAATTACCTTGGTTCCTTTTGTATCCTTGATTTCCTCCTCCTTTGAACCAACAATCTCTTGCATAATGGCCCGATTTCCCACAATTGTAGCATTCTCCATTGGATGCTTCTCTTCCATGTGATCCTCCTCCTCTTCCTCTACTCCTTCCTCTTCCTCTTGATCCATAGCTTTGGTTGGAGCCTTCTTGGTTGCTTGAGCTTGAGCTTGAGCTTGACCTTCCTCTCCCTCTGCCTTGAGATTTTTCTCCACCTCTTTTGCCTTTGCCTATACTTGCATAGAAAACTTGGGCTTGGCTGCCCTTTGATTGTGAACCTCCTTGGTTCATCTCCTCGGTCACCATCAATGTGACTAATTGATCAAATTCTGGTAGAGAATCCCTCACATAAACTGATGTGGTGAATGCTTTCCACCTTTCATCCTCTTTCAAGCCATTGAGAGTGTGCACAACAAGATCATGGTCTTCGATTGGGCTCCCAATTGAGCCTAAATCATCTGCAAGATCCTTAACATTGAAAATGTGCTCATTTATGTCAGTACTTGGTGATTTCCTAAGATTATTCAGCTCATTCTTGAGCTGAATCTTCCTTGCCTTGGTTGATGAAGAGTACAATCTCTCCAAGGTCTCCCAAACCTTCTTGGACATGTCCAAGTATTGTATATGCCCTATCATGCTATTACTTATGTGTTGGGATAGAATGAATACGACTCTCCTATCCCTTTCTATACATTCATTAAGTGCCTTGACTTGCCCTTCAAGCGGTGGATCATGTACATGAGGCATTCGCTCAGTGCCGCTCACTAATCTCCACAATCGCCCACCAATCAGTGTAGGTGCACTTTTTCGTGGATGATTTGATGAGATTTGAATTTAATTGAGTTTGATGGAGCTTCTAACTTTATTCCACAACTTTGGGTCCTCTTTTTTGATTGTTCCACTTGAAAAACTCGTGGTTGAGCATTTTTGCATGATTGAGACTTGATTTTCAACAACATACACATACACATACACATACACATACACATACACATAACATACACATACACATACACATACACATACACATACACATGCACATGCACATGCACATGCACATGCACATGCACATGCACATGCACATGCACATGCACATGCACATGCACATGCACATGCACATGCACATGCACATGCACATGCACATGCACATGCACATGCACATGCACATGCACATGCACATGCACATGCACATACACATGCACATGCACATGCACATACACATACACATACACATACACATACACATACACATGCACATACACATACACATGCACATGCACATACACATGCACATGCACATACACATACACATACACCTGCACATACACATACACATTTGCATACTCATACACATACACATACACATTTGCATACTCATACACATACACATACACATACGAAGTTTCAACACACATCCTATACATATAAAAAGGAGAAAAAATCAATCATATATATATACCAGATCAGTAAGGTACACAAAACAAATCTCTTGAGAGAGAGTAAGACTCCCAAAAAGACCTATTGTAGATGCTCACACAACAGTTATAGCAATTGACATTGAACCTAAAAATTGATAACAAGCACAACTCACCCTTGGAGGAATTCAGGTGATATGTGTCCTATTAGGAGGCTGTCATAATATGCAAAGGGACAACAACAACAACAACAACAACAACAACAACATCATCATCATCATCATCATCATCATCATCAACAACAACAACAACAACAACAACAACAAAAACAACAAAAACAACAACAACAACAACAACAACCCATGAACCTTCCACCTATTCCACCAGGGCAAGGAGAAGAATGGTCAATAAACATTTTGGAGCTAATTTAGGAACAAGAGACCATGGAAACCATGCCAACCAAGAGGACAAGGGTGCAAGTTAGTGACACATCTCAAGATGAAGATTCCAACCTAGGAATACAGACAAAGCAAGGAAGAGCTATAGAAGGAGAAACAAGTAAAAGAAAGAGAAGGCCAAGAAGGAAGATTACCATGGAAGACTTTCCTTTAGGTAAGGGCATTGAACTTTATGATCTTATTGAGGATATCTCCACATAGAAACCAAATATCACCTCGTCAGAATTATAATTACACGTATCTTAAAAAACTAGGAGGGAATGGTCCAAGCTAGTGAGCACTTGAAGGACTAAAAATAAGGACATTAATCTTATAAGAGCAAATGCATGTGATGATTTTGTACCCACAATAGATGGATATATAAAAGGGAAAAGGATTTGAAATGTATATGTGGATGGTGGAGCAAAAATGTGTCAAATGATCGAGAAAATAATGCATAGCTTAGGCTTGGATGTGACAGGACCATCTACATACCAAAACAAAATGGCAAATAATGCTGTGGTTAAATGTGTTGGTGTCATTAAGATTTCAAGAGTTACAATGTGTGATATAGAGGTTGCCTTGGGACCAAGGGGGAGGGCTACCCCATCATATTAGAATGTCCATGGTTATTTGCAATGAAGGCAGATAAAAAATGGGGTTCTAGTCTTGTTGTTCTCAAACCAAATGATAAAACATATTTAGTTACATATGATTTTAAGGACCAGAAGAAGGAAGCTCATAGGTATGAAACATCTCTAGATGAAGAGAGTTCATGTTATGATAGCAATTCTAGTAGCGAGGAATCGACAAGTGAAAGTGAGTGATTGATACTAGAAGTCATGGGAGTAATCTTCCAAGGAAAGGAAGATAGATCCAAAGGGGATGATCATGAATAACTATAGAGTGAGGAGTCCATAGAAGAAGCAAATTTAAGAAAGATGCTAGCAGATTATCTCACAATGGGGAAGAGAAGGAATATATCAACATGCTAAAGAGATATCCCTGATTATTAATCAAAGACTACACTTAGATCCAATGAGTAACTTCCATCCAACACCATATTGAAATCAAATGAGATAGCAAGCCAATGGTGCAAAAGCTTAGGAGGATTGAGAATCTACAACAGGAAGCTTTATTGACAAAGGTAAATCATCTTCTCAAAGCTGGTTTTATTTATCCAATTTCCAATTTAGAATGGGTTTCTCTAGTTGTTTCTCCTAAAACGACATAAATGGAATGTGTGTGTGGATTACAAGCCATTGAATGGTGTAACCAAAAGAATCGACTAACCGTCCAAGATGAAATATTGAATAAAGTAGGAGGTCATGAATGATACACTATAGGTGATGGATATTCAAGATATTTTCGAATACGCATAGCTGAAGAAGATCAAAGGAAGACAAGTTTCATCACACCATGTGTAATAAAGTAAGTCTACAATCCAAGGGTTTGGCCGGTTCAGATAGATCTGAAATCGAACACCGCTTGGTTATCTGTGCGTATGACCAAAGATCTCAAGTTTAGACTTATTAGGAGGTCTTGTGCTCTTGTGAACAAGTAATCCACTTAGCCTAGTGGTTAAGACTCAAGGGTGTGAAGGAAGAGGTCTTGGGTTCAAACCCCATGGGATACATGGGGAGAGTGTTTTGCCCAAAGAGCTCTAGAACCTTCTAGAAGCATCCACTAGAGTTAACTCTAGCTAACTGGGACACTTGGCATACATGTAGTTACATGGCTGACACTTGGATGGTTAGTGTCCACCTGCCCAAGAAGGCAGTCCCCAAGAGAGAGCTATATATAGAGGCATTTGGTTGGGAGGAGAGTCATCTCTCTAGCACGTGGTGGCCGTAATCCTTGTTCTCTTGCATTGGTATCAGAGCTTCCATGGTGACCTTGGAGTGGGCTTCATCATCTTTCTCTCCATAGCTTCTTGCTCCTTATTCTTTGTGTGTACTTTTTTGCCAAATCCTCGTTTGCGGCTGTCTTCAATAGCATACCGAAGTTATCTTGGCGGCGATGGCTTTAGCTTAAGAGCTAAGAGTAGCAAATTAATATCTGCTGCGAGTACAGAGAGGAATCAAACTCTCGTCCCCCGCTTAGGAGACTTCCCTCCTATACACAAGGCCAAACAACCATTCTTGATTTGCTACCGAGAGCAATAGATTTTTGCTCTGATTTTGGCGCAAAACATCAAGGAGATTAGCAAAAGTTTTTCCATGCTGTGTTCGATGACAGATTCGATCAATAGACCTCTCCCTAGCAGAGATAATCACCTATCCATATGGCCAACAATTGTTCGCGACTTCCATGTGTAGCAGCTACTCTAAGTTTAATTTCAGCGCTGTAGAAGACCTCATCAAGGAGCAAAACAAGAGAGGTATACAGAAGCGCGGTAGCGGGGTTTGATCCTTTGAAACCCAGTTGAGGATATCCTTTTATCCACGATGCCAGTTCGACTTGTGTGTTCATTTCCCCAGGCACACACATACTCATTACTGATTCATAGTCGGTGCTGAACAATCCATAAGTGAAGAGGAAAAAAGTGTTGCAAAAATGCCCAATTCCGGATTCGAACCCGTGATCTGGGTGTGGTGATTGCATTGCCTTATTCATGAGTAATCGGACAATTTTCAACTAACCTAGCGTAGCAAAAGAATGCCGATCAGAGATCAAAAGGAGCTGGATCTTTTCAGCAGTTTGCTCGCCCGATTTGAACTCCTGACGTGCAAGGTAGCAAGGTACTCTTCTATCCAAAGTACTATGCGCGATCGTCTACAGGATACTTCACATATTATTACTCTTCTAGTTCCGATATCAATGAGGAAGAAGCACTAAGGAACAGATGTCCAACCCGAAATATCCCATTTTAGAGGCTAAGATCTTGCCTACTACAATAGAAGGCCATAGATGCTTCAACTCTCCTGAAAATTATATTGGCATGAGCTATGCTTAGTTCAAATGGATACTTTGATAATATATAAGTCAAAGTAGGAAGGCTAAAGTGAAGCATCATTAATCTCCACACAGTCTGAAGACAAAGGATGAAAATTAAATCTTCCAGAGGATCAAGAGGACGAATCACTCTTCCAAAGGATCAAGGGAAGGACGTAGCTCTATGTGGAGCTAAGTATTTTCCAAATTATGTT
Source organism: Ceratopteris richardii (assembly GCA_020310875.1). Classification (NCBI taxonomy): domain Eukaryota; kingdom Viridiplantae; phylum Streptophyta; class Polypodiopsida; order Polypodiales; family Pteridaceae; genus Ceratopteris; species Ceratopteris richardii. Next base: position 60,414,785 of record CM035414.1, read on the forward strand.
TTCATTTTGGTATTTGTTTGCTCGAATGCTTTCATTTAGGATGCATTAATTAGGACTAAAAGCATAGTCCAATTATGATTATCTCAACATGAAAGCTAATTAGAGAACTAAACGGTATTGAAATGACACAAAAGTATACAACGTACTTTTTTAGTTTTCGGCATGCAATTGAAATTTCTATTTCCATTCATGCACAAAAATGAAAAGATTATTTGTGCATAAAAGAATGTTTTATGCACATCAAGTTCGCACTTGCTTGGGAAAGGTAGTTAATTGTCCAGTTCATGCACATCAAGTTCGCACTTGCTTGGGAAAGGTAGTTAATTGTCCAGTTCATGCACTTGAATAATTATCTTTTGCCAGAATAGCAAGCAGGTTGTTTTTGCATGGACGCTTGTTTGCATACCTAATAAGCTTGAGATTTGCTTAAGTTCATTACACTTGCATGTACTCACATGCATTTGCACCCAAGAATGGGCATTTGCATACATGAACATGCATTTGCATGCAAGTAGATGTGTGAGCATACACATGATCTTTTGGTAAGTAGCTGAACACGTATACTTTCATTCCTTTCTTTTTCTAACTTGAATTATCTAGATGGAGAAAATAGAAAATTACCTAGTTGCAAGGATCTTGACCATCATGCAACTAAGTATCTAGTCTATTTTTTCCCAAAAAGTGATACATAGATACCACTTAGTAGGAGTCTTTTTGAGGAAAAGAAAGCATGTTGAAAGTAAGTATTCATTTTTTCTTGTCATTAAGATGCCAAGAAAATAGAGCTACTTTCCAATGTGCATGCTCAGTTTAAGTTTGGGAAGAAACCTAGACATTCTTAGCAACTGACGAGGATTTAGTTGTTTTTGGATGTTCATGTTCATGCACCCAAGTAGAGAAGTTTCTGTTGAAACAAGTAAGTTCAACAAATTTTGGAAGGATTAGTACTTTAATATTCATCAAACATTGATGAAAATAAGTAGAAGTGTTGAACTTCTAGAATCCCTAGAACTCTAGTGTTCATAGATGTTAGTTTCTAGAAATGCATCTCGAGGCATGATGCAAGGTCTTCAATCGACACGAAAAGTTTTGAAGGAAACTTTCTTGATTGTATTTAAGCTAACTCAAGGCTTAAAAAAGAAACCAAGATAAAATTTAATTGATCTTTAGGAATCAAGTAATTTCCTAAAGTCATGATAATTAATGAAATGATTCAAATTATTTTCATTTTTGAAAGAGATATATCTTAGGAAATCACGATATTTCCTAAAGACAATCTAGGAAACAAGTTCTTAGCTTCAAGTGGTAAGGCCTTGAAGAGACCCAAGCAAAGTAATCTTTGGATATTAAGCTATTTCCTAAAGATAAACTAATGAAAGAGTCCAATTAACTATTTCATTAGTTAAATGAGAATGTCTTTTCGACAAGCAAAGCCTTAAGTCTTGGTCTTATCCAAAAGTCTAGAATTCCTTTTGAAGATCTTTCCAGTAAAGGAGAAGATTCCAAGGTGAATCATTAGACTGGAAAGCAAAAGATTCCAAGGTGAATCATTAGCTTAGTATTACTTGATTCCTTGGTAGGAATCAAAAAGTTCTTGAAAGAAAAATCTCCCCAGATGTGAGACTAGCATCTTTCAAGAGAAGTTTTATAGTAAGTAGTTCCCTAGCAATTCCAAACCTCAAGTATTGGTATTTATGTCCGAATCGTGATATAACCTAGAGGTATATCAAAGATTCTTAGCTTTGGAATCTGAGAGGCATCAGTGTATGCTTCGACTTAAGTTAGCAAAAGATCTCTAAAAATCCTGCAGGTAAGCCAAAAAGCTTAGAAAAGCTCAAGAGATCTTAATGATAAAGATAAAGTCTTTATTATTATCGTATGATCAAAAAGACTTGATCCAAGATAATTGCAATTGGAACTATTTTGCCCAAGTGTTGGCAATCAAATTAGTAAACTGTTCCAAGTTTGAACAGAGTAAATATTCCAAGTATGTAGTCTGCAACCGTGTCAACAGTAATTAAGTCTGTGGAAGGTAAAACATAATTTTTACCTATCCTTAAAGGGATTTTGGTACAAATCCAGAGAGCATAAGTGGATGCTTCAGAGTTAGGCAGTAGAGAGATTCCTATATAAAGTCCCCGGGGTAGGTACCTAAAAGCATTAGTAGAAAGGAATCTAAAGACAAGAAGCTAAAAGCTCTTGTCACTACAAAATTGGTCAACAATAGCCAATTGAACTTGAATTTGAGAAATTCAAGAGCTTGGAATTCTGATTGGTTTTTATTTAAAAATCCTAGCAAAAAGAATTGGAGATATTCTATTAAAGGTTTTCAAGTTCCCAAGATTAAGCACAAGATCGTGAAACGATCATGTCAAGGGATTAAAACCTAGAATATCAAGATATAGTGCCTAAAACTGCAAACTTCTTGTCAAGAATTTAAGCTAGAAGGTTCTCTATCAAGAGATGTTGTAGACTTTAGGATAAAATTCACTCACACGTCAATGTGAGTATAAAATAGGGTGGTATAGGACACCAGATTTTATACTCAGATTGATGTAGGAAAGATGGTATGGGACATCGGACCGTGAGATGAGGATTATCTTTTAGTCTTCGTTTGGATCATGAAGTTAGGTTTGATCTTCAAGGAATTAAAACTTCAAAGGAGAAGTTTAAATTCAAGAAGGATCTCAAGATACTTCAAGATAACTTCAAGATCAAGGAAACTGAAGATATGACGTAAGTAACTTCCAATATCTTCTTAGAACACTTCAAGCTTAAGTGTTATTGATCAGAAATATTTGATAAATTTTTGAAAGAAGTTGGACTTTGATTTTGAGTTGATCTTTTCAACTAAAGCTTTAATTGACTAAGTCAAGCATCAAGTTCCTAGTGTAACTTGGTAAATTCACTCTTTTGACTCAAAGAAATGCACAAGAATTGCATTCACGATTAGGATTCAAAAAGACTGAATGTGACCTGAACTTAGTCTCAAGTGAAGCATTATTTGAATACCAAACTCATCGACAGAAGTTCAGTGGGTCGACACACTGATGTTGGTTAACCACAATAGTATCTTGTGGTTGGATGATGTTTTTGATTTTCTTTGAATCTTTTTGAGAATCCAGCTTACTTCTCTTAAAGATAGAAAAAATGTTTCAATATCCTGTTGAAATAGATCTTTGAAAAGTTGAAGTCCTGAGTCATCTAGTCTTTGACTCATAGCAAATTTACGTATCTTCGAAGAATGAATTGGTTGTACAGAGTTTTAGTTATTTCTTTCCGCTTTCCAAAACTTTTGGATTTGACTCAAATATGGTATTTGACTCTCTTCATAAAAGTCAAGGGTTAGTTGGATAGAACATGATAACTAAATTAAAACATCCTAGATGGACGTTCTGTACAAGAACCTTTTCAAACATTGAAAGATGATAAGTTCAAGATTGACTTATTCATTTAAGTTTTGCTTCAAGTTATAGCATAAATGATTTCCTAGAGTCCAGTATACTCTAGAATAAAGAAGTCAAGAATTGTTCATCAGATTGACAATTCCCAAGAACTTTCAGTTAGAGTCTTTGAGAAAAGTGTCCTAAGTTGGACAATTTTCATTTTGAATTTGAATTGGTAAAGTTAGTATGATTGACTCAACAGAAATGGTAAACTTTCTCCTACAGTCTACATAGGATTAATTTGTAATCTATTTGGACAAAGTAGTCCTCTAGTTGGGTGAAAAATCAAGTAACTGTTGGATCAAAGTAAACCATTGTACAAACATCTAAGTTAGATGTTTGGGACAACCAAACTTCAAGTTCTCCAAAACAAATTCAAGTGAATCAAGAATTTTCAAAGTCTTGCAAGGGATAAGAATCCCACCTTCATTAATAAGTCTATGCACCAGTTATGCCTAGAAATGGACTAGTAATTTGAATCCACCCAATTCACATGTTTGTGCCTAGATCACACATCTAGAAACTGTGAATTAGCCAGGGATGTATTTAGATCCACCCTCATTATTCTTCACTAGTTTGTACTTTGTCCTGTTCATCAAAGTGCAAAACCAGATAATGTTTTGAATCATTTGGGTAGGGATGCCACCACAGAGATGAGACATGTTCTTCAAGTTCTAGAACATGACCATGTTCTTCCAGTTTTAGAACATGAGGCTCGAGGGTTGCCTACCGTATGTATATAGCTCTATTTTTGAGGATGAAAATATTTTCCAAGGGGGGAAGAATATAATAAAGTAATTCTACGATCCAAGGGTCTGGCCGGTTCAGATAGATCTGAAATCGGACACCGTTTGGTCATCTGTGCATATGACCAAAGATCTCCAGTTTAGACTTACTAGGAGGTCTTGTGCTCTTGTGAACAAGTAATCCACTTAGCCTAGTGGTTAAGACTCAAGGATGCGAAGGAAGAGGTCTTGGGTTCAAACCCCATGGGATACATGGGGAGAGTGTTTTGCCCAAAGAGCTCTAGAACCTTCTAGAAGCATCCACTCGAGTTAACTCTGGCTAACTGGGACACTTGGTGTACATGTAGTTACATGGCTAACACTTGGATGTTAGTGTCCACCTACCCAAGAAGGCAGTCCCCTAGAGAGAGCTATATATAGAGGCATTTGGTTGGGAGGAGAGTCATCTCTCTAGCACGTGGTGGTCGTAATCCTTGTTCTCTTGCACCATGGGGATGGTTTGCATATAGAGTGATGCCCTTTCCTCTCACTAATGTACCTGCAACATTTTAGAGATTCATGAATTATGTATTTGAATGTTTCTTTGGATCCTCAATAAGAGTGTATATGGATGATCTTTGTATATATAGTAGAAGCAGGAAGGATTGAAAAGATTGCATGAGATAGGAGGTCAAATAAATCTAGAGAATTTTCACATTGCTAAAAAAGAAGTGATAATTGTTGGACACCTTATTTTAAAAAAAGGAATCCAAGTAGATCCATCCAAAGTAGCAGCTCTATTAGCATTACCACCTCCAACAACGAAAAATTAAGTCCTCATATTTGTACAAAAGGTATGCTATATATCACGCTTCATCCATCTTCTATTAGAGATAATTTCTCCCTTGTAGAAGCTTGCATTGTCTAATATTTTTTTCGCGGATGACATTCATCAACAATGTTTTGAAGAAGTAAAAAAGGTGCTTAGCATCCTACCTACCTTAGGGCTGCCAATCATAGAAGATACCTTTTATGTATGTCCAAGTGTAGGTCAGGAAGCAGTATGAGTGTTCTTACTACATAAGGATGCAAAAATATCCCACATGTAGCTAGTGTACTTTTCAAGCAAAGTGATGAAGGACAATGAAAAGATATACAAGCGTAGAGAAGCTCATGTATGCTGTCATGTTTGGTGTATGAAAGTTTAGGTCTTATCTTCTTGCTAGGCCATTTATTGCTCTCACTAATGATCACACATTTCCTTATGTGATGCAACACATGAGTATCTCATCTAGAATAGCGAAATTGGTTCTTTACTTACAAGAATATGAGTACAATTTTATATGAGGAAAGCACTAGAGCGAGTCTTGCATATATGTTGACCTATATAAGATGGGGAAAAGGAATAAGCATTGAAACCAAGAATCAAGCGACACAACATGAAGAAGAAATTCAAGGTGCACATACCCTATACTTTGATGGTGCTTATAGGAAGCACGTTGTCAAATCAGTAGCAAGATTCATAATATATGATGAAAGTAATAACCTCATCTTCAAGAAAGGTGTGAATCTCCCTAATGTTCATTAAAATAATGAAGCTGAATATGCATCATTGTATGAGTCACTCCAAGAATGTATCAAACATGGTATCAAGAGGATAATTATCAAAGGTAATTCAATTCTATTGACAAAGCAACTGCAAGGTAATTGGTGTTGTAAAAGTGAAAACTTATTGGAATGGTTGAAAAAGGCAAAGAATTTATTACAAAATTTTGAAGGCATTCAAATATGTCATATATCAAGGAGCCGAAACAAGAAGATAGATGCATTAACAAATGAGAAATTTGAGATTCTTGTGATAGCATTAAAAACACGATAAAAAATTTATTGGTAAGGGCTAGATGAGATTATCAAATTTAGAAACTGGAGAACTACCCAAGCATCTAAACAAGGTACAAAGGCATAGGCTAGTGAAGAAGGGTCTACAACACCAACTCATAGGAGATCATATCTATGACAAAGGTAATGATCTTATTCTCAAAAAGGTCCCCTCATTTGATGGAGCATTCTCATTTCTTTTCATGACCATGCATATGGAGGCCACTTCTCGCATGAGATAACAATAAGGAAGGTACTTCAAGCAGGGTATACATGGCCAACACTACATAAAGATGTTCACTATTGGTGTAGAACATGAAATAAATATCAGATTATAGGAAATAAGCAGCTTATTTATGAACCACGAAAAGTGATCATCTCTTATGGACAATTTGGAAAATGGGGGATCGATGCGATTGGACCCTACCAAGGAAAAGCTCAAGAAAGGAGTACATCATTGTGGCAGTGGATTACATGACCAGATGGGCAGACGTAACCAATACCAAAAGGACTGCAACACAAGATATCAAGAAATTCATTTATGATTTCATATGTTGTAGATTCGGCATACCTTGAGAGATAGTGTCTGATCATGGTCCAAGATTTAGACTAGATGTTTTGAATGATCTATTAAGTAGATTAAACATAAGGCATAGATACTCCATACCATATTATCCTCAATGCAATGGTCTTGTTGAAAAAACCAATGGAATTATTTGTAAAATCATTAGTAAGCAGGTGGAGACCATCTTTATAATGTCCTCACAGAATTAAGTTGGCCTACCCATGTTCTAGGGTTGTGGTAGCTTGATCCATGCCCAAAATGATCTCCACCTGTTATATTCCAGAGATGTACATGCTTGGAGGAACGAGAAGTTCCTTGCTTGGGGGATAGCCAAGGCCAAAAGCCAGAGAGTTCATACGAGGTACCTACTCATGATGGCCAGATGAGTAGAGGGGCCTTAGAGAGAACTCTAGATGGTGACTAGGCAAGGGCTATAAATAGGCTGGGAGGTGAGTCCCAGGCATGTCATTCTCCACTTCTCACACCACCATTGATATATGGGGTAAATCCAATGGTAGAAAGGTAGGATCAACAACCATTTGCTTCCTTGAACTTGCTTGATCCACACTTAGCATGAAGCTTAGATCCAATGGAACACATCAAATAGACCCCTCCCCAAGTTAAGGAAGCTTTTTTCTTTCTAGACCTTGATTTAGGTTGATCCTCACATAGGATCAATCCCACATCCAATGTCTTAGAAGTAACCGTCCTAAAGATCCATCTATTGTCACGTCTAGACCTCATCAGACCTCAATTTCAGGAATTTACAAATGCCTAACAATCTCACATCGCTTCTCCTCATAATGGAGGCCTTACAAAATAGAGTTTCATAGAACAATGGTGGTGCTGCATAAGGATAAGGCCTTGAGCATATCTAACAATATTAATAAGAAAGACACTAAGATTTTAGGAATTTCTCATCTAAGCATTGGTTGAGGAGTTTGAAACCACCTTCAAAAGTTAAGATCTCCGAAAATTTTTCTTTCAATTGAGAAATAAAAAAACCTGATCAAATCTCAATAAATATGAAAGTTTCTATTCAAATTAAGTTCCAATATATTTAATTGGAACTTCATATATAAATGATACTTTTTCTTAGTGTGCACTACAAAATCTATTTATATTTTGTACTTTGCCCTAGTGTGGACTACAAAATCAATTGTTAATCTAGTACTTTTTCTTAGGTTGGACAACATTATCAATTGATAATTAAGGAACTCTGCAAATTCTTATCATGACTTTGGTACCTGGATTATGTTCTACAACCTCTATAATTCAATTCGCAATATTTTGTTCGCACCTCATATTTAAATGATACTTTGTCCTAGGGCGCACTATAAAATCTGTGCTAGTGTGGACTTCAAAAACATTTGATAATTTGGTACTTTTACTTAGGTTGGACTACAAAATCAATTGATGATTTGGAAACTGTACAAATTCTTATAAGTTTGGTACCTAGATTATGTTGTACAACCTCTTAGGTACAATTCATAAGGACAACAACCACGCAAAAAAAGAATATGCTTGTAAGCTCACGAAGGATTCCATTTGCACGAATGGTGGGTTCAAGTAGGGCAAGGATACAATCCTAATATCTACCTCGGCTCCGCATACGACCTTAATGGTTAACATCTCAAGAGGTGCTTGAAGCTTCTAAGTTCACCATTGAGTAAGGTGACCCTTCTCCCTTGAAAGAAATTTCGGTTTGGCGACATGTGCCAAAATGATGGCGCAGCTGATTTGGTGCACCGTGCAAATATGCTACTCAACATTTGCAATTTCTGCGATGTGAATGCATGGCCGAAAACAACATTTTTTAGCGCTCGGTACCAAGCTCCTCTAATTTCAGTGGAGAGGGTAAAGGGTGGAAGAACCCACATATGGGGAGAAAAAGGTGGGGCTAAAGAGTTCATTGTCCATCTTCTCCATCAGATTTGAGCGCCATTCTCGTCAAGCCTTTTCTCCTTTTTGAAATTGACGGATGCGGAGGCCTTCCAAGCCACCTCGTTTAAGGTCCGGTTTACTCGGAGCAAATTGCAGCTGTGCTTTTCCCCTTCTTTTCAATCCATATTCTTGCGGAACTTTAATTATACGGCCTTGGCCTTCAAATTCCAAGTATGACTGAACGTGACTTGTATTGTGGCATGGGAAGTATAACTGGATGGCAGCTCGTGAGAAGAACATTAGGAATTAGAAGTACGCTATCTTAGCATATCAGTACAGTCAGCAAATTCCTCCCTCAGACTAAGTGCTTCTCGTCTCTGATTCGACAATTGCATTGCGCTAATTCGGAAGATTACGATAGTGGAAACATCCGGTTTTTACGTACAGTATTCATTGTCATCTTAATTCATCTCCATCAGTAAGTATGCAAGACTTAAACAAAATAATTGAGGGCGCAATGATTATCTTGCTCTCTACTAGTAAGAAAGTTTGAAGGTTCCAGTTGTACGAGTTCACCCATAATCATCTAATTGACCCCCTGGGTCATTTATCTTGCTTTTAGCAGGTCTTGAGCTATTCTTCCAGGTTCGATTAAAACTTCAAGGGTATTTCTGTTCTCTCTAGCGTGTTCTTTTTCGGGTTCCTCGTGTTATGTATATTATTATGGATATGCAATATAAGAATGATTTTTGTTCTTCCTTATTGATTTCTACTTTCAGATATTTAATTGGATTTGCGCAGCTATGGCTACGCATTTTAAATATATTATTCTCGGAGGAGGTGTTGCTGCGGTTAGTGCACATATATTTATATATCTTAGTTTTTTCTATTTTAATATGTTTCTCTGTTTATGTGAGTATTATAGTCGATCGGTTTCCATTAGATTTCGATGTGTGTTTTCGTCATATTTCGATGTATGTTTCCATTATATTTGCATGTATGTTTAGTTTTTCTTTAAGGAGGAACCTTCATATGACTGTTTTAAACGCCAACTTCTTTATTTCTCGCTACGAAATCACTATCACTAGGTTTCTCAATGTACGTTTTAGTTTCTCTTTGAGGTTATCAATCGGAAATTATATATGATTCTACGTTTGCGTTAAAAACAATTGGCTGTGTTGATAATGTTTGTATTTTCATGTAATTTTTACCTTGTTGTACGCATTTTAGATTTTCGTTACAGGTTTTCATATTCGTTCACGATTATGCATTCCTCAACCCATGGAGAGCTACTGTTAACTTATTAGGGTGTTGATTCTTTATTAAGAACAGCTTTCATGCACTCGCGTTCTGCCAAACTGCACAGTTTAGAGAATTGTCTCTGGATCTGATGCCGCTGCATTCATACAGTATACCTGAAAAATATAAAGCTTTCTAGTTATGTGGATATATGGATCAAGTGCTGGTTTAGATTATTATATCGGGAAATGTTCAATGATCAACATCAGCTGAATCAGTAGTTGCATATAGGATGTTCAAGACAAATCGTCATTGGAAGAACGTTGTCAGAGGAAGTATGAAAGTATTATATCAGGGGCTTAATGACGTCAATACATTACAATCCTATTAATGTTTTGGTTCTATATTGTAAGGGAAGAGAGGTTGTGTGATCATACTTCTTAATGGTTGGAAGAACAAGGTGATTATGCGTGTACAACAGATGAATTGGTCTCATGCACCGTATTTGATTTTCCATTTTAGAATCTGTCTGAAATGATTTTCTATACCAGACTTTGTTTGATTTCTAAAATACAATGGAAGCTAGAGGTGCCATTTCGGAACGGAGGTACACAATGTAAACCAAAGGAATCATTCTCATGCATCGTGTTCAGTACATCCCGCTGGCAGCAACCTTGAGGAGACGTTATGGCGTAATTGGCTTTATTTTAAGTACTTGAAACTAGAGATCCCATTTCCTATATGCTGCAGGTAAAGCTATGTTGTCATTTCTGCAGTTAGCCGAAAACTGAATCGTTCGTCCTTATACTCATAGCTATTAGTATGGTTTATTCTTGATAACCATCGTTAGAGATGTAAATGAAAGAATCAAAAGTTTGGACTTGAAGAAAAACTCCCAAGTTGTTATCTGGAACTGTTATAAAATTGTAAAGTTTCTGATATTCTTGGCAGGGCTATGCTGCAAAGGAGTTTTTTAACTCAGGGATCAAGTCGGGAGAGCTTGCTATTATCTCAAAAGAGTCTGTGAGTGTTCCTGCGCTTGCTGTTATCTCAAAAGAGTCTTTGATTGCTTTCCGTCAAAATTTCACTGGATCAATGTATTCTTCTCATATATTCTATTATAGCACCCTACTTCAGAGGATGAGATGAATATCTCACACATAAATATGTCCGTGTAAATTGTAAATGTGTTTAAACACAGATAGATGATAGAAATCATATGCTTATTGAGCTCGATGACAATTAAATGAAATGGAAGTTCAGTCCTATTCCATAATCTCATGAATGCCATTTTAACACAACCATTGTGTAACAGGTTGCACCATATGAGAGACCTGCATTGAGTAAGGCATACCTTTTTCCCGAGGGTAAGATTGTAAAAAGTGACAGTTTGTTTGTCTTTCATATAAATTTCTTTCATAACGTCTATCCTAGAATACACTTCAGGTGCTCCCAGGCTTCCTGGATTTCACACTTGCGTTGGAAGTGGAGGTGAGAGATTAGTACCTGAATGGTATGCAGAGAACGGTATGGTGATGAATTCATAAGCTCCTTTATGTTTCTTCTTTTCCAAAATTATTACTTGATTTCTAGGTTGAGGTACTATGAAATCTTCACTAATTAAATAATATGTTCTCTAAAATGGTTGCAATGATTTGAACACTCACATCATCCACGATTTTAATGCACTTTTACTGGTCTCATCACATCTTGAATTCAGTAGGGATGCATTATTCCATCTTTGAACTATGCATGATTTACAAAGGATTTCAGTTCTGTGGACTTAAACACACACTTGAACCATTTGGCATGATAGTAAAACATGCTATTTGCAAATGATTTTATAGAAGTGCTCGTTACATTTCCAGATATAAGTGGTTCATGGTGGAACCATCAAGGCATTTGTAAAAAGCATGTCATTTTCAAATGGGTCGTTGGACATTTGAAAATGGTTGCACTGTTGTATGATGAAGTAAAACACTAAAGGTATATGTGCTTGATAAACATAAACAGTACCATGGGGTCCTTGACTTTTGGATTATAATGCAAAGGATTTTCCTGGTTGATAACCGTAGGGATTACCAAGGAATTCTATGCTTATTAGGAGAGATCCTAAGGATTGAATAAAGCCGAATGTCACATAGTTTCCTCGAGGTTCATTAATCACTGTTTGTTACATCCTTTTCACAAAGAAGGCATAACATTTCCTAGAGAAATGTCTTTCTTTATGCGCGATCTATTGTAAAGAATCTTATTCCAATCTAATGAAAAAACATGGATTCACATGATTCGTACAACAAATTTCAACGAAATTCCTCTGAACAATGTCCGCGTTTCACAGAAGCAAATATGGAATTTTACGATGAAAGACCGTTCTTTCCTCATAGGGTTTTCTTATAAGTCATTTTCTTTTTCGGTTTTCTGTCACAGGTATCGAATTGATTTTGAACACAGAAATTGTCAAGGCTGACCTCACACGGAAGACCCTCGAAAGTTCTGCTGGACGCATTTTTTAATTTGATATCTTGATAATTGCCACAGGAGCAACTGTATGCTCATTTCTATGATCTTACTACACATTTCCTTATTTCATTTCCGTATATTTTGATTTCCAGTGGCAATTATAATTTTGCATACATCTCTCTCTCTCTCTCTCTCTCTCTCTCTCTCTCTATTTAGTTACATTGATTATGGCTTTTGGACACTCTTAACGTAGAGGTCGTGGCTCTAACAGTTTATCAAGCTCACAGATTTTGGTGTCGAAGGAGCAAATGCAAAGGGAATATATTATCTGCGAGAGATCGATGATGCAGATACTTTGTTTGAAGGAGTTCGTGATAAAGTAGGAGGGAAAGCTGTTGTTGTTGGTGGAGGATACATTGGTTTGGAACTTGCTGCAAGTTTGATAATAAACAAGTTGGATGTTACGATTGTATACCCGGAGCCGTGGTGCAGTAAGTATCATATCAACTTGATGTTAAATAGATGGGATACATAAATCTTTCCTATCGCTGAGTGAATGCTTTTATAGTGCCACGCCTCTTCACAGCAGAAATAGCAGACTTCTATGAGAGGTACTACCAAAACAAGGGAATCAAAATAATTAAGGGAACTGTAGCTGCCGGTTTTGAGTCAGACGCATCTGGACATGTGAGTCATTTTATCGTGCGTGTCACTCAGAATCCTTGTAAATACAGTTAACGTTTTTCATAATTATGCAGGTTAATCTTGTGAAATTGAAAGATGGCCGTGAACTCTCTGCTGATATAGTTGTTGTTGGTGTTGGCGCACGTCCACTCATAAACCTGTTCAAAGGGCAGGTGGATGAAGAAAGAGGTGGTATTAAGGTTAGTTGTTTCTAAATGTATGATGTGCAACAGCAGCTTACATGAAGTAGCGGAAAAGAAAAACTTACAGATTGTCTTTTAGACAATTGTGGGAATCTAAGAGGATATGTTGATAGGTTGATTCATATTTTCGGACAAGTGTTCCTGCAGTTTATGCTGTAGGCGACGTCGCAACTTTTCCTCTTCCAGTCTATAATGATAAGAGAAGAGTTGAGCATGTTGATCATGCAAGGAAGTCTGCCATACAAGCTGTCCAGGTGATTTGTTTTTCTGGCTCTGATTCTTCATATTCGCTAGATGATTTGAATTCGGATTATAATGTATTTATAATTGTATGGTTTAATATTCGTCTTAGCCAAGGTATATGAGTATAATGAAACATGTACAGCTACTTCGACATCCTACTATCTGATAGTTTAAGATACATGACTATCATGAATCATGTACAGAAAGTTTGTAACCATATTGTAGTAAGGTAAAGTCATACTCGATTATCACTTCATTTAGGGCATGGCTATGACTTTTAGCTATTGTGACTTTGTGCGTTCTAAAATGCATGTGAAAGTTTCTTTGTGGATAAAACTTTTCGCAACAAGTTTTATCTTCTCATAGAACAGCCCATTAATGTGTGTATCTGTGTGCGTGGGTCCGCGTGTGTGTGTGAGAGAGAGAGAGAGAGAGAGAGAGAGAGAGAGAGAGAGAGAGAGAGAGAGAGAGAGAGAGAGAGAGAGAGAGAGAGAGAGAGAGAGAGAGAGAGAGAGAGAGAGAGAGAGAGAGAGATTTTCCCTTTGCAGCACATCAAGGCATCAGAAGAAGGGGAGAGTATTGCAGAGTATTACTATCTGCCATATTTTTACTCTAGATCATTTGATCTGTCCTGGCAGTTCTATGGTGATAACGTAGGAGATTTAGTGGTCTTTGGTCAAAGAGATCCCTTGGTTCCGAAGGCTAAATTTGGTGCCTATTGGATCAAGGATGGTAGGGTGATGGGTGCCTTTCTGGAGAGTGGTACCCCAGAAGAGAATAAAGCTATTGCAAAAGTAGCCAAATTGCGGCCTGAAGTTGAGAGCAGAGAGGCCCTAGCTGCGTCTGGTTTGGATTTTGCAATCAACGTATAGAATATTGGAGAAATTTCAGTTTGTCTTGGTTGAGTTTTGGAGCATAAACTTTGATAAAATAAATCCTGTAGTAATGGAACCACAGTTGGTTAGAACTAACGCCAGTAGGTCTTCAAAACGTAACACCCCAGTTATGATGGACATGTATCACATCTACTACCCAGATATCAACAGCAGATTTTATCAGGTACATATCATTGGCAATAGTGATACTGTTTTCGGACATCTCCTGAAGGAAGCTTGAAATGTATGAAAACCACCCATCAAACGTGCACAGTTATTCAAGCCACACTACTGTGACTTGTCTTACTCAGGCTACATCATTGACACTTGTTTATCTCTGTCCCACATGAGTATGAAACGTTGAATGTATCAAATTGTTTTTTGTTGGGGTGGATCCATTATTTTATTTTTAAGTCTCAATTGATTGAATATATTTTCCATCAATCTTCTCCATGCGTTGTGCTACAAAGCCAAAGTGATCCCTGTTCTGCGTGATAGAGTGACTGAATCTCATTAGTTTGTACAAAGTTGAAGCTATTGAATTGACAGGTCCGAATTCAAAGGGGCATGATGAAGGTCCAATCGGACATGAAAACATAAACAAATAAATGGAACCAGCTACGATAGCCACGAGTGCTTATTTCCGTGTTTCTCTACTGCCCTCTTTTTCCTCCAGGCGTCATCGCCTGTGTGGTGGGAACTGATCTTTGATTTTGTTGGATCTACCGGATCAAATGTAAAAGTCATGACCGGTTCTCATGTACACGTATTATATTGATATGAACAGAAAGCCAATATTGGGTCATGTCAAAAGCGTACACGAGTGCTGCCTTCACTCTATTGTAAAACATGTCAACACAACTGGCAGGCAGATTTGTGAGGGGTCCTGGATACCCAACGTTGCATATTGAGAACCACAAGGTTCAACTGGTCTGGTCTAAAGCCTCGGCAAGGCCTTGCTGCTCACCATCTCAAAGAATGGGATAATCACGAGAATGACAGCCTTCAATTTGCTTTTTCGTGGTGTCCTGAATGAGTCTCCCAACTTCTTGATGATTGAGAGGCTACATCACAATCCTGTCCTTCCAGCCCTGAAATCCATAAGGACATGAGATCCGTGCTCATGAGAGTGACGACCTTCAACTGGCGCGCGTCGGAACTAAATCTTCGTGACGGACTTTCCAAATCCCAGTCCCTTGTACTAATCTTCCTTGGTTAACTCCACATTTTATCTCTTGTTACGTTAAATGTATTTTATAGCTGTCCAGTCTGAACTGCGAAGCTTACTCATTATTGAAAGGCTTTTGCAAAATCCTTTCCTCTCAGGCAGGGAAATTCCCCAATGAAAGATTGAATTTGGGCTCATGTTTCAACTTAAGATGACTGTAGATGAGCTGAAAGCAATGTCCAGCTGTGTGAGCTTAAACAGGTGAGTCTTTCGCCTCTCATGAGGAGGGCATGGGGCCAAGTGTCTTGGCTATACTGGCAGGACACCCCTCATCTTTACAAAAGAAATATTGAACCAACTTCTTTCAGCGGATTGTTGGCCTTCAGGCGTTCTCACTCTACAATGTTTCAAAGGGCCATGCTTAGTGTGACATGGTTGGCTTCAATTCAAACCAATCTCCTCATCTATCCTTAGAGCTGTCCCTTGTTTTTCATTTTAGCAGGCATGTGGGCTCTGTTATTTCTAGTAGGTGCTAGTCGGTCAACCCCTGTTTGTGTGTGATTTAGGTGGTCCCATGGGTGCTATGCTCTGCATTGCTATACTTTTCATTGATTCAAGCTATCAAAAAGAGTGGATTGAATGATCGAACTTCCTTTAAAAACTAAAAGTAGCATCCCTCTCTAGGACTGAATGTAAGGTTTTTGATCCTATATTTAATAAGGACCATGGATACCAAAAACTGAGTTTATTTGTGCCAATTAATTGCCTTCAATCCTACTATGTGCTTCGATATAAAATTCTCAAACCCATGTCCGAGCCCATGCAGCCTAGTGGCTGACACCTTGAAGCTGTGGGACGAAGTTGTGAGTTCAAGTCTTGGCTGGACATGTCCATGAGTCTCTCATGATGGGTGCCTCTACCTTACGAGGTTGGGTGTGTGAGTATGTATTCCCAATTCATTGTACTCTCAAAAAAAAAAAAAAAATCCGGAATCCATTGTGATGACGAAACTATAAAAACTCTAGAAAGTGGAAACCCATATGCTTGTCATCCATCCGAGAGCAAGATTACACCTGGAATACTACATTGACATCATCAACACTCAGGCTTCTATTTATTATGAGGGTCAATAAAGGTCCATAAAATTTATATCATATGTATGTTATATATATTATGATCAGTTGAATCCCTTTTTAGTCAATCCTATCACAGCTATTGGTATAATCTCTTTTTTTCTGAAGTTTCCATTCTCGATCTACTCTTGCATTACACATTCACCAGGACCCCATGATCCCGACTTACAAAAGCTAGCAATGGGTCAATCTATGGGTAGTGAAACTTGAACCACCAATGTGTTTATCATTTCATGCCACATCTAACACTGTGCGGCTCTATTGATATTGAACTCTATACCTTCATCCAGGGTCCAATATGTTTACCATTTCATGGCATATCGGTGGACCTACATTATGACAGATGGGCAATGACTCACTTTGTTTCTATGGACTTTATGAAAGAGTTCTCAAGGGAGTAAAAATCATTTTTCAACTTTCAATTCATGGATATGGCTCAATGGCAACCATAGTACTATCTATCATTTCAATAAACATACAATTGTAAGTCATAAATCTTACCGCATCATCCCCCACATCCCTCCCTGCGGTCTTTCTCTTCCATGTCAATTTGGTTAAGGCTCTATGCTTTTGAATGTGAGGTCCATTCGCGTAGCTTCAAGGGTATCAAGATTATTGCTTGTAGGCATAGCAGCATGATCCAATCATAACTTTTTGATGGGGAGTTTGGGTGGCTATGCTCTCAAGAGTATCATTAGAAAAAAAAAGATAAAACCATATTCATTAAAAAAAATTCCTGTCATTCATTGCAATCATCATAAAATTATAAACATTCCATAAATTGGAATAAAATCTTAAAAACAGAGATATATAATGTTTTATGTATTTATTAGTGTCTTTATATTTGAATATATATATATTCCATACATTAAGCATCATTCATCTCTATATTCCAATGTATGGAATGATTCAAGCTATCAAGATTATTAGATGGAATGATCAAACTTCCTTTGAAAATTAAAAGCAGCGTCCATCTCTAGCACTGAATGTGAGCTCCTTTATCCTATAATTAATCAGAACCTTTAAAACTAGAAACTGACTTTATCTGTGCCAAACTGCCTTCAAGTCTATTATGTGATTCCATATAAAATTGCCAAACCCATTGTGATAACAAAACAATAAAAACACAAGAAACTTGAAACCCTTATCTTGTCATCCATCCGCGCAAGATCACCCCTCTGAATAAGACATTGAGGTCATGAACACTCAAGCTTCTATTTGTTATGAGGGTCATTAAAGGTCGATAAAAGTTATATCATATGTTTGTTATTATATTATGATATCTTGAATCCGTTTTTCATCAATCCTATCCCAGCGATTGGTATAATCCATATTTTTTTTTTCCTTTTGAAGTTTTCGTTTTCAATCTTCTCTTTCATGACACGTTCAAGAGAACCCCTTGATCCGGACTTACAAAAGCTAACAATGGGTCAATCTATGGGTATTGAAACTACGACCTTCAAGCTAAAGTCCGATGTGTTTTTCATTTCATGTCATATCTAATGCTGTGCGGATCTATTGATATTGAACACTAGATATTCAATCCAGGTTCAAATGTGTTTACCACTTGATGCTACATCGATGGACCTACATTATGATAGATGGGCAATACTCAGTTTGTTTATATGGATTTTAAGAAGGACATCTTAGAAGAACAAAAGATCATTGTTCAATTTTCAATTCATGGATGTGGCTCAATGGTAATCATGCTACTATCTATCATTTCAATAGCCATACAATTTTAAGTCACAAATCTTACCACATCATCCCCCCCTTTCTTATTTCTCTTCTATGTCAATTCTATTAAGGTTCTATGCTTCTATTATGCTTGGAATAACGCTTCTTTTGTTCACAGAAGGCATTGCACATCTCGCCTTCTCAAAGTTGCAATTGTGTGCCTTCAGTTGGCGGCCTCTCCTTTGGCTCTATTGTAGGTTGTATAGAGCAGTTGTTGGGAGAGGCAGAGTATCGTGGTGTGAGCATTACGACCCTCATGTTTTGGAGGCTTGTTCCACATTTTGGAGGATGCTTCAGAGTCTAAGGCATTCATAATCTTGTCGGAGAGTCAGTTTCTTGTGAAGGCCACTTTCTTGGGATTCTGATCATAATTGCATTTTTAGGGATTAGGGAGTCCCGTTTTTTGGGTGCGTGAAAGCATTGCTCATGAAAGATTATGAACCAATCAAAACACCTACTACTCTAAATCCTAGTCAAATATTTTAGATTTGATTTGGTTTCAAAAGGAATACGACATTTTCTTTCAGTTTTCTAATGGTAAAGAAACAAGAATGTCAAGTTTTTGAAGACACAACTAATAAATGAGTATTATTTGAAAAATAGATAAAATCATGTTCATAAAAAAAAGAGCATCATTCCAATTCTCATAAAATTATAACCATTCCACACATTGGAAAGGCATTTGAGGAAGGAACATAAATAATTTGGAAAACAAAGGAGTAAAGTGACACAACTGATTCAAGCAATTAGGTCCATCCAAGGTTCTCTAATTTCCCTAATTGCTTGAATTGGTCATGTCTAAAACTAAAAGCCCTTAAGTGATATAAAATTCCATAAGACTTTAAAATAGGGAATCAACTTCATATAGATAATTTTGGGGTAGAAATGTATCAAAATGGCAAACAAAGGAGAAGATAAGAGATAAGACCAATCTTAAAAATATTAATGAATGATATTTTATATATGGAATATATCTCTTTTCAATCTATCTATAGTCCTTTCACACTAATAGAATGAAGAAAAAAACTTCATTTTTTGGCATCAATACTTGATAGCATGTGCCAATTTTGAAGTACACAAGAGATTAGCTAGAAGCAATAGGAGTTTTATCATGAAAGTGACAATCTTTAAGGTAAACTTAGTATACCTCATGGTTTCTCCATACATATGATGATTTGTTTTTGCTCCATTTTTTCAAAGTTGTAGAGCATCACGAAATGAAAATTGCTGAAGTGGAGGACCTTGAATGTGTATGTTTATCAATGCATCAAGTATTTTTGTATTAGGAGAGTTTCCTAGATTTATCCTAATCAAAGATTTTGCACAAAAGCCCCTTTCAAATGCATTACTACTGGAACATTGAATCTTTGAGATATAAGCTATAACTTTAATAGCATTGGATAATTCTCATGGGTAGTAGAGTTTCAACCAATTGCAACCCAAGTAACCCTTGAACTACAACCTTAATGCTTAGTAGGCCTGATACCACTCTGAAGAGGTGATGGAATATGTGAAGAGATGAGTGGGTGTTGCAACAAACCTTCTCTACACCCACAAATGTGACTTTAGGTATGCCTAATGTGTGTGCTTAGCTTCCCAAGTATGCATAAAGAGTCACCAAATCCTTCGGAACATCATCATCAAATGATTGCATCAAAACAATCAACTTCAAACATTCATATCTCAAGATCTATCTCATGAGGAAGGAGATAAGGAAGAGAGCTCAAACACACACACACACACACACACTCACAATCAAAGAGAAACACACACTCAGATTGAGGCAAGGAAGAATGATCTTCTTCTTCTTCTTCTTCTTCTTCTTCTTCTTCTTCTTCTTCTTCTTCTTCTTCTTCTTCTTCTTCTTCTTCTTCTTCTTCTTCTTCTTCTTCTTCTTCTTCTTCTTCTTCTTCTTCTTCTTCTTCTTCTTCTTCTTCTTCTTCTTCTTCTTCTTCTTCTTCTTCTTCTTCTTCTTCTTCTTCTTCTTCTTCTTCTTCTTCTTCTTCTTCTTCTTCTTCTTCTTCTTCTTCTTCTTCTTCTTCTTCTTCTTCTTCTTCGTCTTCTTCTTCTTCTTCGTCTTCGTCTTCGTCTTCGTCTTCGTCTTCGTCTTCGTCTTCGTCTTCGTCTTCTTCTATTACATAAAAAGGAATGTACAAGAATGACCTAAAAACAAGAATACAACTACTACAATATATAAAGACTAGTACATAAGGAAAACCTAATGTTCGCAAATGAGTGAGTTGGCAAGAAACAAATGTGCCATCACTCTCAGTAGATGAATCTAATAAAGCTCAATGAAGTGTCCCTGACATATACTGGCGTGACCACTATACATGTCAGAGAAATGAAAAACTGATACGTGTCATCCTAGATCATCACATGTTGAGCTTGTTATCTCAACACTCTCCCTCAAGATCAACGCCATGTTCTCTAATCCAAGCATCTTCCAAAACTTCTTTAGCTTCTCTGCTCCAAGTGCTTTAGTGAAAATATCAGCAACTTGCTCATTTGTTCTCACATAAACAAGATCAATATCACCTCATAATACCTTCTCTCTGATGAAGTGATAATGTACCTCAATATGCTTTGTTCTAGCATGAAAAATAGGGTTCCGTGCTAGTTGTTGGTGTAAATCACAAGCCTACACGTTTGGCTTGGAAGCTATCATGAAGACTCTACATACATAAAGAATCATAGGAACATATGCTAGTGGTTAATTACCACTTTATCTCATTGTAAAAGTCAAATTGACTTAGAATCTTTTGTAATCACCTTCCTAAGTGATTCGTGGAAAAAGTAACTCACTTGATTGAGAGAATATCTCCAAGCATTTAGGAGCTTGATCATAGAATATTGCACTATACAGTTATAAGGATCAAACACTTTCAGAGCTTGAGATTTGGCACAAAAGGTTAGGGCATATAGGAGAAAGGACCTTGAAGCAAATGTGCAGGGACCAATGTGTGCTTGGGATACCTAATGTATCCAAGCAACATATGATGTACAAGTGTGGTGCTTGTCAATTTGGTAAGTCTCACAGGTTACCCTTCTCAAGGAAAGAATATATGCATGAAGACTACCTAGAGCTGGTACACACAGATGTATGGGGACCTAGCAAAGACCCCTCAGTCTCAGGTTCAAGGTACTATGTGTCTTTTATTGATGATTATAGCAGATGGACTGTATTATACTTTATGAAGCACAAGGATGAGGTATTTAATTGTTTTAAGAAATATCTTGCATTAGTTGAAAATCAGATAGGAAGGAATTTGAAGAGGCTAAGGTCAGATGGAGGAGGTGAATACTTCTCCAATGAGTTTGAAAATTTCTTGCAGGACAGAGGTATCAAAAGAGAAATAACCACAAGGTATTCCTATGAACAGAATGGGGTAGCTGAAAGAAGAAATAGGTTAATTGTTGAGACAGCCAAATCTATGCTTAATGAGAAGAAGTTACCTAACTATCTATGGGTAGAGAGTGTTTCTATCGCCACTTACCTCATAAACAGGTTACCATCTAAATCACTTGATGGCATGACTCCTTATGAAGCATGGCATGGTAAGAGATCATCATTAGATCATTGTAAAATTTTTGGATGTGTAGCATATGTACACATTCCTTCTCAGGTAAGAGGTAAGCTAGATCCAAAGGTTGAAAAATGTATTTTCATTGGATATGATTTAAATAAATAAGGTTACAGATTTTATAACCCTACCAATAAGGGATTTATGGTAAGCAGAGATGTGATCTTTGATGAAAATGATTCTTGGTATGAGAATGAATGCAGGAAGGTCAAACTACCCTATGACTTGGAAGAGGAATTTCCAAAACTTGCAAAGGAAGAACTTACTCAGAATGAAGACTCAAATTCAGATGATGAAGATACAATCAACCTTCAAGAGTTCAAGGCATGGAAGTCCAAGGGAAAAATGAAGGTGAAGAAGCTTGAAGACATACCTCAATCTTCAACTCAATCAATTAGAAGATCTCAGAGAGAAAGCAAAAAACCTATCAGATATGGGTATGATACATCCCTTGTTACTAAAATTCAGTTTATCTTGCCAAAGATTTGTCAAATGAAGAACCAGGTTCATATGAAGAAAGAATCACCAAATCAGAATGGAAAGAAGCTATGGATGAGGAGATTGAAGCACTCAAGGAGAGTGATACATGGGAGTTAGTACCCAAGAAGGACTCCATGAAGGTAATAGGATCCAGATGGATGTGAAAAGAAATTATGATGGCACAATTAATAGGTACAAAGCCAGATTGGTAGCCAAGGGTTTTGCACAAACCCAAGGCATTGATTATGAAGAAACTTTTTCTCTTGTGGCCAAGATGCCAACAATCAGATTGTTGGTAAGTGTGGCTGCATCAAAGAATTGGAACATGTACCAATTGGATATCAAGAATGCTTTCTTGAATGGATGGATCTCAGAAGAGGTTTATATGTCACAACCTCCTGGCTATGAAGACCCTAAGAAGGTAACTTATGTTTGCAAATTAAAGAAGGCTTTATATGGATTGAAGCAGGCACCTAGGGCATGGAATTACAGGCTAACTACATACCTCCAAGACCAAGGATTTGTTATCAGCAAGGCAGATACTTCCCTATTCATTAAGAGAAGTAATTCAGAGGTAATATATCTCTGTGTTTATGTTGATGATATCATCATTACAGGTAATGATGTCAGTGGAATCAGATATATCAAAAGCCAGATAATGAAGGAGTTCAAGATCAATGATCTTGGGCTATTGAAGTATTTTTTAGGGCTTGAATTAGTTTACACTAATTCAGGGATATACATTACTCAGAAAAAGTATGTACAGGATATGGTGAAGAAATTTCACTTGCAGGATGCTAAAGCAGCAAGCACTCCAATGGAAGTGAACCTAAAGCTAAGTGCCCATGAAGGTGAGGAAGTCCAAGACATTACAGGTTATCAAAGTATGGTGGGTAGCTTGAACTATGCTACCTTAACTAGAATTGATATTGCATATGGAGTTAGTGTGCTAAGTCAATTTATGCACAAGCCAAGGATACCTCACTTAGAGGATGCCAAGAGAATCTTGAAGTATCTTAAGGGTACACAGAACCATGGTTTGTATTTTCCTTTCACTTCAGATATTGATATAAAAGTCTATTCAGATGCAGATTGGGCAGGATGCAAGGATGATAGGAGAAGCACTTCTGGATATATTTCTTTTGCAGGTGACAAACCAATTTCATGGTCTGCAAAGAAGCAACCAACTGTTGCATTGTCTTCTACAGAAGCAGAGTATAGAGGGCTAGCTAATGCCACTCAAGAAGCAATTTGGATTAAGCTTTTGTATACAGAATTGGGATTATATACTAGGCCTCCAATTATCTTTGGAGATAATACAAGTTCTCTTCACCTTGCAACTAATCCTATCTATCATGCCAGCACAAAACACATAGAATTTCATTATCATTATGTGAGAGAAAAGTTGCTAAGAAAGGATATTCAACTGACCTATGTGTCAACCAACATGCAATGTGCAGATTTGCTCACTAAAGCTTTGGATGGAACCAAACTTTGCAGGTTCAAATCTATGATTGGATTACAGGATATACTTGAAGACTGAAGATGAAGACTTAAGCCAAAATGTTTGTCTTGAGGGGGAGCTGTTGGTGTAAATCACAAGCCTACACATTTGGCTTGGAAGATATCATGAAGACTCTACATACATAAAGAATCAGAGGAACATATGCTAGTGGTTAATTACCACTTTATCTCATTGTAAAAGTCAAATTGACTTAGAATCTTTTGTAATCACCTACCTAAGTGATTCGTGGAAAAAGTAACTCACTTGATTGAGAGAATATCTCCAAGAATTTAGGAGCTTGATCATAGGGAGCCAAAAGTTTGAATTTGAATTCAAATTTTTAGTCATTTCCTATAAAAATGGATATGAAAAAGTCACGGGCAGATCACTTCACTCTCGAGCTTCATTCTATTGTAATTGAGTATGTGTGAGGACTATACCATAGCCTACACCTCTCTACACCATTAGGCAATGTTATTCATGCCAATGGGATTGTACACGTGTTAATTTATAGATACATTTACATCATTCATCTCTGTGTTCTCTGCTAGTCTACTCAAAAGTCTGTCAACTTGTCAAGGGCATATATCGGTCAATACTCCACCACGTTCAGTGATTCAATAGCCAATTCAGAGAAATCTGCGTCGAGGTGCTCACTGGCCTATTTCTGCTACAGTCCTAAAAAGTCGGGGGTATAGCTAATCTTGCTAAATTGTTTTCTCTTAGCATAGTTTATCTTTTTACATCATTCCACTTGCAAATGGTAGCTTACTAAGCTACTTAAATACCCCTAGAAGGAATTTTATCAATTGCTACTGTGCTTGTCACACTGAGCAAAACATTCAGCAGGTGTCAAGACATAAATAGAAGGTTTTCTTGAGTTTGTGATTTCCAAAGTTATCTGTTTTGATTCAATCATTGCACACATTATTTCCAAAGGACATAGGCCATTTCTTCGTGTCATTGGAATGCTATGGAAGTCTACTAATCAAGTGTGAAGCCAAAGAGGGCTGGTACAAAGCAGGTTTAGCAGTACCTACTCAGTCTCTTGGATCATCCATCCATCTTTCCCAACACTAGTTGTATGCTGCTAAGATTATTACAATAGATGGTGATAGGCTTTTGCACTTCCAAACCTAAATCTGCAAGTAGCATCTCTGGCCATGATGCCTCACATGCTGCCATTGCAGCACCTCTATAATCAATCTCTATACTCGGCAAAGCAACAATGGGTTGCTTCATGCTGCTCCATGTAATAGTTGTACCTCCAAGTGAGAATAGATAGCCACTAGTAGATCTTTTATCTAGAAGACTACCAGCCCAATCTGCATCAGTGTATCCATGAACCTGCAAATCTATACCAGCTTCATAAAATGATGCACAATCCAAAGTAGCACTCACATAACATAGAGTGTGCCTCAGCGCATCCAAATGTCCCTTCTTGGGAACCTACATAAATGGACTTTCAAGTCCAACAGTATAGCTTAGATCAGGCCTTGTAATTGTGAGATATATAAGACTTCCCACAATTTTCCTGTACATAGTAGTATTTTCCAATGCTTCACCTGATGTAGTATCCAACTTCAAATTTTGATCTAATGGCATAGAAATTGGCTTAAAATCAGCCATACCATACTTTTGAAGCATATTCAAGGCATATTGCCTTTGCGACATCCATATACCTATTTTTGTATGTATAAACTCAATGCCCAAGAAGTGGCACATCACACCAAGATCTTTCATGTTGAACTCTTGCATAAGAATTTGCTTTACCTCTTTAATGCTTTCTTCATTATCACCAACTACAATCTAGTCATCAATGTAAATAACCACAATTGTGATGCCATCATCACCCTTCCTTGCATATAGTGAAGGATGTGCATCACACATAGAAAACCCAGTGGTGGTTAAGTAATCAACAATCCTTGCATGCCATGCACGAGGAGCTTGCTTCAGCCCATACAAAGCCTTTTGCAACCTGCAAACATATTCTGGATGCTTTGAATCTTCATATCCTTGTGGTTGGTCCATCTATACTTCTTCCTTTAACTCACCATGTAGAAAAGCATTCTTCACATCCATCTGATGCAAAGTCCATCCTTTTGCTATAGCTAATGCAACAAGTGTTCTGACAGTAGAGATTTTAGCTATAGGGCTGAATGTATCCTCATAATCAATGCCATAAGTTTGTGCATATCCTTTTGCTACCAACCGTGCTTTATACTTGCTTATGCTACCATCAGCATTGTGCTTTACCTTGTAAACCCACTTGCAGCCTATGAGTTTCTTTCCTTATGGAAATGGAACCAACTTCCATGTATCATTTCCATAAAGTGCAGCCATCTCTTCATCCATAGATTTTTCCCAATCTGCATTTCCAATTGCATCTTCAAAACAAGAAGGTTTAGCATCTTGTATTACCTTTGTCATGTAGGCACAATGATGAGCCATGTAACTATCATATGTCAATCGTACATCAATCTAGCAAGGATCCAATGGATAGCAATAAAAGTGGCCCAAAATTGAAAAGATGTAATCTCAATTTTTGGTTTTTAGCAACATCCAACGGAAGATTTTCGACGAATTTCTTCATGAGTTTGAATCTACACCATGAGATCTTTTGCACATCCAAGGGACAAAAATCTATTCCGACTTTTTTCTGATATTTGACATAAGCCGTTGGATCTTTGAGTTCATCCAAGGGCTATGGTTCAAACTTTGGCACTATCAAACCACTTTTGGAGAAGAACTTGTGGTTTTTAGTCATTCATACCACCTTTGACCACCAAAAAACAAGGGAAGCCTAGGCTTAGTCTAGGTGATTAAGGGACTAGACTGTGTCCACCACCCTCCTCTCAT
The DNA here is from genome assembly GCA_020310875.1 of Ceratopteris richardii. NCBI lineage: Eukaryota > Viridiplantae > Streptophyta > Polypodiopsida > Polypodiales > Pteridaceae > Ceratopteris > Ceratopteris richardii. Next base: position 60,441,455 of record CM035414.1, read on the forward strand.
TGGTCCATCACTAATCACTCCTTAAGCTAAAAGGCCCATGCAGGTCTCATTTTTTCCCCTAATGAATAGCAAAGATTACATGAAAGCTACAACATGATATTGCGAGAGAGAAGTGGATGTCATCATCAGGACCGCTACATCATGCCCGATTGCGTGCACAAAGAGTCCGCGAGGGTTCTGCTTGGAAATAGTTTCCCAACTCTTAAAATGCATTATTTTTTTCAAGGTTTTTATAACTCATTTCACTTCAGATAAATTTTCAATGTTTTTGTGAATATATTTTTAATGTTTTAAAACTAATTTTTATCCATTTAAATGTGAACAAGACAATTCTTAAGTGAAAGGCTATAAATAAAGGTGTCCTTCCTAATTTTACCACTTTACACCCTAAGAGAATGGCACGCACAAAGCAGACTGCTAGAAGGATCATGTTGTCTACCCTAGCCATGTGCAAGGTACTGAGTGCCCAACATGGATGACACCCCACAAGAAGCATCGAACCACAAGCCACTCTTATAGAAGAAACTCTCATGCAAGGACACACTCTGGTAGCATTCCATCCTAGGGGGATGAAGCTTCACAAGAGAGAGATGTAACACAAGAAATGCAATATTCCCCTTCCCTATCTGATGATGAGCCCCCACAAAGGACACCACTCAAGGCAAGGCCCCAAACAACGAGGATGGATACAAGTTGTGTTGGAGACAACATCAAATTTAGAAAGTTCCTCCGATGAAGAAAGTATCAATGAGCCACCATGGACTCATGATCATATCCCTGTGAACCATCGAGTAACACAAGGAGGCAAGAAACTCCCCACAAGACAAGGACAAAGACCAACCGATAAAGAAAGAGAGCAAAGCTGGGCAGAGTAAGTAAATGATGATGCACGACCATCTAGGCGTGCTCCAAGAAGAAAGAAGAACTATCAACCATGTCATAGACCACAACGACCACAAGCCAACATCCCCCCAAATGCATGAGCATCGCAAAGGTGCAGAAAGCAAACCAAAGCCTTTGCAAAGATTCCACACTATCAAAAGTCTGTGGAGCATCTTATTCCACGAAGGTTATTTGCAAGAGTTGTGAAGGAAGAGATCCAAAGCTATTGCGCTAGGCTTCATATCCAAGGGATAGCCATTGAAGCCCTCCAAGAAGCTACAGAGGTGTTGTCAGGATCTTGCTCACGTGCATATAGAGATTATGGGCACAGAAAACACACAGAGAATAGACGCAACAAGAGACGAGACAGAACGCAGTATTGGGTGCAATCTCCCCCCATGCACTCTGTTTTGACAGTCCACAGAGTGCATGTATTTATAGGAATTTTGATTACGTCAAAAAGAGTGGTTACAAGAGGGCGGCTTCGAAAAGCAGGTGTGAAACTAAAAGTTGATAACTTTTACGGAAAGCCATTGCTTTCAATAACAGAAACTACGGTCTTCAATGACCCTTATTCTGACCATTACTTTTCTAACAATAGAACCTTCTACGCGGGTTTATTTACAAGCTAAATAATAATTATTCCGATTATTGATGTTCACCCTTTCACGCCTTGCACGCTCCTCACGAACCTTCAGCTGCTATATCAAAAACATCAAAAACATATTAATACATTAATAATATAATACTTTAACAATGCATTGTTCAATAATATACAACATGCCTCTCAGTTGACAAGCAACTGACCTCAGTTGATAAAATAATTTAACACTCTAACAATTACAATACATTGTTCAACATATTCCATGTTACTATTACAATCCAACAATGCATTGGCTATTCCATATTTCAATCCAACAATGCATTGGCTAACATATTCCATGTTACAATCCAACAATGCATTGGCTATTCCATATTTCAATCCAACAATGCATTGGCTAACATATTCCATGTTACAATCCAACAATGCATTTTTCAACATATTCCATAAGGTATAACATGCCCCTCAGCTGAACAAGCAACTGGCCTCAAGTGATAAAATAATAAACATGGATGGCCAGTCACATGTTTCATCACTGAATAAAGAAAATAGGCATGTGCCATGTAAAAATACATGCATGGAAATGTTCATGGAGCTGGTACATTAATGTGTTTGTGTATGATATGCAGAAATTAAATGATCATAATGAGGTGTTAATTGTGTTTTATGTATCCATTGACATTCTTCAATAGAGTGATTTTTGTACTTAACCAAATAGCGATGATATTGAGTACCTGTGCGTGTAGTAGTGACATCATGATCAATGACTTTCTCAGGAACTAAGATTTCAGATGTTCTTCAATCAAAGGAGGGTCATCAAGAAGTGGAGCAAGTGGTAAAGTTCCTTTAAAGGGTTTAAGTAAACTAATATGAAAAGAATTATGAATGGTCCAATGGGATGGAATATCTAATCAAAATGAATTATCATTAATTTTTTCTATAATGCAAAACGGTCCATAATAGCGTGGTGCAAGTTTAATTTTAGGATGCTGCAAAATATTTTTGAGACGTCTTTTAATGATACGCAACCATACAAAATCATTTTCCTTGAATTCTTTGGCTAATCGTTTAGTATTGATAGTACGTGTATATCGCTCTTGACTTTTCCTAATGTGCTCGTGAACATCATGAAGTATAGAAACGTGATCTTGAGCAATAGAATCAGCCATTGGAATGTCGGTTTGGGTGAGGGACATGGGAGTGGGAAGCTTTTTACCAAAAACTATTTCAAAAGGTGCACGATCAGTAGTGGTGTGTGAAGTGTTATTGTAAGCAAATTGAAGCAATGGCAACTTGTCATCCCAGTTATTAGGATTATCTAATGAATAACAACGCAATAAATCAAGAATAGTACTATTTGTAGCCTCACTCTGTCCATTACTTTCAGGATGAAATGCAGAGCTAAAATCTATTTTAGAACCAAAACGTTGAAATAAGGCAACCCAAAAATCATTACAAAACCTAACATCACGATCAGATAACATTACTTTAGGAAATCCATGATGTGGAAAAATGCATTTAATGAATAATTTTGCAGCTTGAGGTGCAGTCAAAGTTTTTCTACATGGAATGAAATATGCATATTTACTAAACCTATCAACTATTGTCCAAATCATATCATTATGTGATGAAGTGATAGGAAGACCTATGATAAAATCCATAGAGATTTGTTCCCATGGTTCATTTGGAATAGGAAGTGGCATTAATAATCCAAATGGTTTACCATGATGACGTTTGACACGTTGACATACAATGCACTGAGAAACATAATGTGCAATGTCTTTTTCCATGTGTGGCCAAAAGAAGAAATCTTTGCAAACAGAAATAGTGCTCTGTATGCCTCTATGACCCATGTAAGATGGTTCATGCATTTCTTTAATGACAAAATCTTTAAAAGCTTGGGTTATGCACAATCTATGTTGAAAATAGAGAAAACCATTATGAAATGTATAATGTTCATCAGATAAAGATGCAGCATTGTTGAAGTCATGCCATGCACGTGAAAAATACAAATCAGATGCATAAGTGGAAACCATTTCTTGAAAAGAATGAATTTGGATGGCAGAAATATTATTCAAAACAACAGAATGCAAAGGAAAATGGCTAAGAGCATCAGCTACGACATTAGCTTTACCTAGCTGATATTGTATCATGGGTTGGAAATTTTGAATGAATGATACCCATTTAAGATGCCTATCAGAGATTAAGGGCTGACTTAATAAATGCTTAATAGCCTATTCATCGGTTTTGATTAATACTTCAAAGCCCATAAGATAGTGTTTCCAAATTCGCAAAGCATGCACAACTGCTAACAGTTCTTTATCATACGTACTATAATTCTGTTCTAAGGGCTTAAGCTTTCTACTCTCAAATGCAATGGGACGGTCATTTTGCATTAAAACAGCACCTATTCCTGAACCGCTAGCATCAGTAACAACATGAAAGGGTTGTGAAAAATCAGGTAATTGTAAAACAGGTGCATGTGAAAGTGCATGTTTAAGTTTGTCAAAGGACTGTTGTTGGGTAAGTCCCCATGCAAATTTTATTTTCTTTTTCAACAACAAGGTAAGAGGTAATGCTAAATAAGAAAAATTTCAAACAAACTTCCTATAGAAACTAGCCAACCCAAGAAAAGAACGAACATCATTGACTGATTGTGGTGTAGGCCATTCTATGATAACTCTAATCTTTTTCGGATCCACATGCACACCTTCACTTGAAATAATATGTCCTAAATATTCTAGCTTACGCTGAAAGAAATAACTCTTTTCAGGATTAGCATAAAGTGTGTTCTCTCGTAACAAATGAAAAACTATTTCAAGATGCTTTTCATGTTCGCGATCATTCTTACTGTAAACAAGAATGTCATCAAAGAATACAAGAACAAAAGCTTGGTAATCAAGAAAAATATTGTTCATCATTCGCGCAAATGTAGCAGGGGCATTAGTAAGTCCAAAGGGCATTACCATAAATTCATAATGGCCATTTTGAGTTCTAAATGCAGTCTTAAAAATATCCCTTTGTGTCATACGAATCTGATGGTAACCCGATTTAAGATCAATTTTACTAAAGACACGAGCTCCTCGTAACTTATCTAAGAGATCATCTATTCGAGGAATAGGGTATCTATTCTTGATCGTGATCTTGTTAAGGGCTCTATAACCAATGCACATTCGATAAGTTTTATTCTTCTTCTCTACTAAGAGAACTCGTGCTCCAAATGGGGAAGAACTAGGCCTTATAAGTCCTTTTTGTAGTAGGTCTTTTACTTGATTTTCTATTTCCTTTTGATGTAGTGGGCCATGTCTATAAGGTGCTTTATGAGGAGGAGAACTACCAGGTACTAAGTCTATGCTATGGTCAAAGGATCCTCGAGATGGTGGTAGTTCAGAGGGATATTCAGACATAAAACAATCCTTATAAGTACTCATGAAAGGTTTATATGCATCTGGAAGTGTATGAGTATAATCATTGATGACATTAACAAAAACAATGCATGAGTTGAATCCTTTCCTAAATGCACGCTTTACTTGAGTGTGACTAATCAATGGAAATGGCTGAAAATCATGCCGTGCAGACAAAGTAATGATTTGACCTTTGAAAACAAACTTAAAGGTATGAGTATGGTAGTCAATATGTGGGTTATAATGGTGACGAAAAGGCATACCTAGTATAACATCATAAGATTGCAAAGGTGCAATTAAAAATGTTCGTGAATGAACATAAGGGCCTATGCTAATCGTAACATCTTGCACTTCTCGTGTTACATTATAACGACTACCTTGAAATGCAGCTTTCACTTTATACAAAGAAGGAAACGTTTGTAATTTAAGTTCTTGTACTAATAAATGTGAAATGAAGTCATGTGAACCACCATCGTCATGTAGAATTTTTACCATTTTGTTATTTATTGTACCCTGCATGCAAAGAAGAGAGTGTAGAGAGATATCGTTACCCAAGGTACTTAAGTCCTTCTCCAGTGATTCCTCTGTCCAAAGAGGAGGAATTTCTTCATTATAGACCTCCATGTTATGCAATCAAGCTGTAGCCGGTTTCACATGAAGAGGTTGCAATCTGCACCTTATTTTTGTATGTCCAGGTTTACCACAATTCCAGCAAGTGATTCGTGGTCGCTTCTGTTGGGCATTCACTACTGAAGTTTGAAGGGTAGGTGGTTTGGTTGGTTGGAGAGATGAAGCAACGGGTGGAGTTGAGTAATTGGATTGTGGAGGACGAGGAAAACTAGGGTAAGATGGGGCATTAAAATTACGCTTCATAGGAAATGAAGGTTTAACAAGAAATGGTCGTGGACGTGGTTGTTGTAGACGGAGTGACTTGGTTAAGGACTGGAATTCTTTTTCTGCATCATAAGCAAAAGATATAGCCTCGTTGAGAGTTGTAGGTCGTAGGGTATGAAGCTTCGCTTGGATACCGACCTCCAAACCATCTTCGTATTTCTGCTGCAAGATATCCTCTAATACATCTTCAAGCATTCGTACAAGTAGTAAATTTTGCCAGAACCGCTCTGTGTAGGTAGTAACCGTATCACCCTCCTTCCATGTAAGGGTCGTCCATGCACGTCGAACATGCAAATGGTATTGAGGAGGAAGAAATGAATCCTTCACGTTTTCTTGAAAAGCCTTCCAAGTTGTTGGACGCTCCGTACTGTGCCGCAGGACATTCCACTAGAGTTGTGCTTTACCTACTAGATAGTTAGTGGCAAATTTAACTTTTTCACTTTCAGCATACATTTCATCGGTATAAAAATCATCAAACTGCGACAACCAAGAAAGTACTAAAGGCCCATCCTTTCGGCCATCAAATCGTAGAAACTGGTAGTTTCTATTACCAATCTTTGAATTAGTAACATCAGATTGGGCAGACACAATAGCTTTTACTACTCTTGTAAGGTTGTCTTCCTCAGCTTGCATCTTTTGGAGGATTTCATCACGTTGTCGGATCTCGTTTTGAGCTCCTTGAAGCTCATGCCGCCAGAGCTCTAGTTGTTGTTCAAGTGTTGCCGCAGGTAGAGGTGAATCACTGTAATCCTCCATGGTGCTCTTGGATCCTTGCTCTCAACCTTGCTTGGTATCTTGAACACTCAATCAAGGGCCACCCAAGGATTTTGAAGGAACTCACACTTCCAAGCTAGCTCATTGGAAAGTTCGTTCCGAGAGCTTTCCAACGGTATATTATACGCCTCAATCCGACCTACGGATTGAAAGTTACACTTGATTCTTTGTTGGGTCCATCCTTGAAATTGCCGCGAGCGCCTTGCACAAGTACCAAAGAAAGAGAACTTGAATAACAACTCCAAGAGATGGTGGAGTGGTCAAAGTACTTCCCTTGAAAGTAGGAGGTTGTGGGTTCAAATCCTCCTACCTTAGGGACTCTAAACCTCTCTATTACCACTCAAAAATTAAAATTGCCTCGCGCGTAGCCAACGGTCGCCAAGGGAGCCTTGGGTGCCAATGTATTGCGTAAGTTATTGCCTAAGTTATTGCCTAAGTTCTTTGCCTTAGTCGACGCCTTGGAGTAAGCCGCAGGTGTAAACGCAGGAGTAAGCCGCAGGTGTAAACGCAGGTGTAAACGCAGGTTCTGGTTCTGGAACAGGAACAGAAGCAGAAGCCGAAACCGAAACCGAAGACGGAAACGGAAATCGGAAATCAGAAATCGGAAATCAGAATCGGAATCGAAATTCAGAATCGCGAACAGAGAACAGATCTGTATTAATGCGTGCAGAGCTCTGATACCACTGTTGTCAGGATCTTGCTCACGCGCATACAGAGATTACGGGCACAGAAAACACACAGAGAATAGACGCAACAAGAGACGAGACAGAACGCAGTATTGGGTGCAATCTCCCCCCATGCACTCTGTTTTGACAGTCCACAGAGTGCATGTATTTATAGGAATTTTGATTACGTCGAAAAGAGTGGTTACAAGAGGGCGGCTTCGAAAAGCAGGCGTGAAACTAAAAGTTGATAGCTTTTACGGAAAGCCATTGCTTTCAATAACAGAAACTACGGTCTTCAATTACCCTTATTCTGACCATTACTTTTCTAACAATAGAACCTTCTACGCGGGTTTATTTACAAGCTAAATAATAATTATTCCGATTATTGATGTTTGCCCTTTCACGCCTTGCACGCTCCTCACGAACCTTCAGCTGCTATATCAAAAACATCAAAAACATATTAATACATTAATAATATACTACTTTAACAATGCATTGTTCAATAATATACAACAAGAGGCGTATCTTATCTCAATGTTGGAGGACTCTAAGAGAGTGACAATACAACCTAAAGATAAGCAATTAGCTAGAAGAATTAGAGGGAATAACCCTTAACATTTGTACTACCTTGTTTGGAGAGCTTTTTGTATATTCCAAATGATGAATATAATCTTTTTCTTATTATATTTGGTCTCCCAAGTGTTTGTCTCCTAGTGTACATGTTTTGAAGTCTATTTCTCCTATGTATCTAAAAGTGTCTTTTTCTAGTACTTCTTTAAAGTGTTTTGCATAGTTTAATCAATATTTTTTCTATATTTCTTGTAAGTGGTGTTGCTTAAAAATGCATGCAATGGCCTAGGAATGCAAAAAAACAGTCTAGCCACAAAAATGTGAGGATGGGCCCTACAAAAGTTTTGCACGACCCATCCCTGTATTTTTGTGGCAGGCCTTTTTTTTGCATTTCTAAGCCATGAAACCACATGCCATGCACATTGGAGCATATGATTGTCTTTAGATAGGGTGCAATTCATGCAAACCCTCTGACTAATAGATAAACAATGTTGATGAACATTCAAATGTACGTATAAATTGTTGCATGCTTATATGCACCTAGAGGAGTCTAAATATTCTCTAATCATTGCACATAAGAAGACTCTTCCACACTTCCCCAAGTTTAGGTTGTAATTGAGGGACATAGACTTCCAATATAAGGCAACTAGTGCATGGAATGGCCTAGGAATGCATAAAAAAGGCCTACCACAGAAACACAGGGATGGGCCCTACAAAAATTTTGCATGGCCCATCGCCGTGTTTTGGTGGCAGGCCGTTTTTTGCATCCCTAGGCCATTGCATGCATTTTGGGCAACAAAATTTACAAGAAATAATGGAAAAATACAGACTAAACTATGCAAAAGTTATGAGATTGTCAAAAACATAAAGACACAAAAGATTGAATGCACATGGAAATTGAAAAAACAATAATTGGTATTATAAATTTTTAACAAATGGCTCTTAGCCTTGAGCCTCTCCACTACATTCTTTCTTCTCTTAAAAGAGAGTGACAATTGGTAAGTCAAAACTGATTGGGATATTATCTGAGAGTCTATCAATCCAAGACCTAAAGCTATTCCTATTTGACCTAATATTTTTCCTCTAAAGTTAACTCCTAGGGTAGTAAGGGCAAAGGACTTCCTAGCCAGATATATACAATTGGTTCTTTGCATTATTGTAGATAGGCACAAAACTTTGCTCAAGGCCTTTAGACACCAACTCATGAAGTGTCCTTGAGGGAAAAGTCCTTGTGGATTATGATAAAATCTTCCTTTGGCAAATTCCCAATGTAATGTGCCAAGGAAGAGCCACTACCATAGTCAACACAGTCACCACCACTCCTGGCTACAAATTTATCCACTTCAATTGCTTCTTGCACATATACAATCATAAAATTCATTAGATACATCTTGTATGAATATGAGACAATCATAAATGTCATTAGACACTTACATCTTGAATCCTGTCTTCATCCTCTCCTCTTCCCACTGCATCTAGTGGAATTGAAGAGTGAGCCATGCCACTTTGCTCCACAACAAGGGATGTTGGAATCTTCTTCTCCAAAATTCTTTCCCTTGCTGTGGCTAGATCTTTTTTAGTGGCATTTTGGTTGGCATCACTCAAAATCGCATCACACACAAATGCAATAGTGTCTGCAATTGAATCACCAAGTGGAATTGTTGTCTTTTCAATTATGTCAGAAGTGTTGTCCATGGGAACATCCGAGGTCGAGCAAAAAATCTTAGGCATTTGTCGAGACGTAGACCGAATGCCTTCTCAATATCATGCAGTAACAAAAATTCTTCTCCGTCAACAAGTACCACTGAAAACATTTCCATCTCTACCTCTGGTAGAGTGGGTTCCACCGGATCTAAGTTGGATTGTGGACTATTTTGTGTACTGGCTTCCTTTAATTTGTCCACTAATCCTTGTGGAAATTCTCTCCAAGTCTTTTGACTCTCTTCTAATAAGTTGAAAGCTTCTATCAGGGGTTCCTTTTTGTCATCTAAAAAAACCCCAGTGACAAGATGGGGTATGTCCATGGGTGTAGGTTTGGGCTCCTCATTGACAAAAAAGATGGTTGTTGCAACATAGGAAAGATATTTTCTTCCCATTTTCCTCTTCTTATTTAATTGTTTAATTAAGGGCACTTTGTCATCTAACAAGTGCCTTTCATCCTTAGCTGTTGGTGTGTGAAACACCACAAGAACTAAACTAATGTGGTATTAGAAGACCTCCATAACCATCATTAGCTTAGTAAACCTCTAAATGTGAGTCTTTAACTCTCAACTTAGTGAAAATCAAAAATTTCACTTCACAGAAATCTGCGCCTTTTCTTCAATCCTTCAATCTGACCTGTATCAGCTTGATCTTTGCAAATTCCTTTGATCATTTACTAAGAAAAGTTCTTGCTAATGTTAAGCAACACATAACAAGCAAAACTTTCAAGTAATAACTTCAAAATCTTCTGATTTTGCTCCAACTTTTTCACTATGTCTGAAAACTGGAAATTGACTTCATCGATTTGACATACCTTCACTGTTAAGCTGATTTCTCTGAGTATGCGTCCCGTTTCTTAAAGATCTTTTGACCAAATGTAGTTCAGGACAATAGCTTTAAAATGAGCTATCACTTACAAAAACCTTTACAGTATACTTTAAGATCTGACCTCAAGAAGTTCAGACAAATGTGCGCCAAAAAGTCGTAACTATCAACTACCTTACACAGTCATATGAAATGACTTAGAACTCAATGTACAAGAGGAATTAAACTTAATCCTTCTACACAAACATATGTTGTATATCAGAGAAGATGTGTACAAAATGACTTGGCCTAATTTTGCTCATAGCCATGGAAAACTCTCTCAGACTCAGAAGTTTTTCCTCAACATCTCTCTCAGAAAAGACACGACTTTTTTCTACTCACTCAGATTACAAAATTGAGTTCTCTATTACATGTTTTTGTCTCAAATTAACTTATATACCTATGGTTTACATTCTCCTAGACTTGAACTCGTAAGTTCTGAAGATCAAATAAAAATCTAGACTCTAATTTTGCACTAATTTACAATAGTGAAATTATCCCTTCACTTAGGCTTAATTTTCTGTAGGTCTTTTTCTTCACTTCTTCTGTCCTTCTTCATATGTCTTCATATGTCCATGCCTAATTAGTGAGTGAAGCCCCAACAGCTCCCCCTCAATCACTAATTAGCATGCTTTGACTTCTTCACATAATCTTCTTCTCTTTTATTCCTGCCATCTCCTTGAACTTACTTGTCTTCACTCCATCCAAGCTCTTTGTCATAATATCTGCAATCTGATCTTTTGTAGAAGTATACACCACTTCAATCTCTTTCTCCATTACCTTTTCTCTAAGAAAATGATACTGTATTTCTATGTGCTTTGTTCTTGCATGAAATACAGGATTTGCTGCAAGATATAATGAGCTCATATTATCTCCATGAATGATAGGTATACCTTGATCAATTCCCAAGCTTTTGAATAATGTCTGCATCCATATGACTTCTTTTGCTGCTTCCACAAGTCCTTTGTATTCAGCTTCTGTTGATGATAAGGCCACTGTGTGTTGTTTCTTTGAACACCAACTCACAAGTTTATCTCCAATGTATAGCATGTAGCCATGAGTAGATCTCCTATCATCCTGACTTCCTGCCCAATCTGAATCACTATAGGCTCTCAATCTTATATCTGATGTAAAAGGATAATACAATCCTTCTTTCAAAGTCCCTTTGATATATCTAAGAACTCTTTGACCTGCAATCCAATGTGGATCCTTTGGACAATGCATGAATTGAGAAAGAACACCCACTGCATAACTAAGATCAGGCCTTGTTAGTGTTGCATAAATTAAACTTCCCACTAAAGATTGATACTTCCTCATGTCTTTGAATTCTGCACCATCATATCTACTGAGTTTATGATTGACCTCTAGTGGTGTTGATGCCTCTCTGCAATTCTCCATGTTAAACTTCTTTAGAAGATTCAAGAGATACCTTTCTTGTGATACATATATGCCATGTTCTGCATAAGTGATTTCCATTCCAAGAAAATATGACAATTTTCCTAGATCACTTATCTTGAATTCCTTCTCAAGTAGCTTCTTCACCTCCTTGATTCCTTCATTTGAAGTACCTGTGATTATAATGTCATCTACATAAATACAAATGTAGATCATACCTTCATCTGTTCTTTTGATAAGTAAACTTGCATCTGCCTTTGAACTTTGATATCCAAGATCATTAAGATACTTTACAAGTCTATAATTCCAAGCTCTTGGAGCTTGCTTCAAACCATAAAGTGCTCTTCTTAACCTGCAAACATAATTTGGAAACTTATGATCTGCAAACCCTTGAGGTTGCTCCATGTAAACCTCATCTGATATATATCCATTCAAAAATGCATTCTTAATGTCCAATTGACTCAATGTCCATCCTTTTGATGCTGCAATGGCAATGATTGTCCTTATGGTTGACATCTTTGCCACAGGACTGAATGTCTCATCATAATCTATGCCAAAAGTTTGAGCATAGCCTTTAACCACCAATCTGGCTTTGTATCTGGCTATAGTTCCATCTGCATGCTTCTTGATTTTGTAAACCCATTTATTTCCAATCACTTTCTTACCATTAGGCTTTGGAACAAGTTCCCAAGTTTTGTTCTCTTCAAGTGCATCAAACTCTTCCTTCATTGCTACTTCCCATTGTCTCTTACCCTTTGCTTCATCATAGCTTTGAGGTTCTTCATCTTCCTTAACCATGTAAGCATAATTTTTCTGAGTCAAGTAAGAAGTATCATAGGAATACCTTGTAGGTTGCTTCCTCATTCTGGTTGACCTTCTTGGTTCACACTCTTCATGTATATCTGGATGTACTTCTTCATCAAATATTGTTCCATCTTCATTCCTTCTATATGATCCAACTCTTGATGTGCTTGCTTGCATATGTTCTTCATCTCCATCTATCTGCATATGTGACTTACCTCTTGCACTCCTTCTTACCTCTTCTTCAAATGTTTCAAGATCACAATCTTTATCTACATACCAACTCTTCTGTTCATCAAAAGGTTACATCTCTGGAAACAATAAAATGTTTAGTTAAAGGACTCCATAGCCTATAACCCATTTGCTTTTCATCATACCCAATAAACACATATTTTTCTGCCTTTGGTTCAAGCTTATGTCTGAGTTGTGATGGCACATAAGCATAGGCAATTGATCCAAACACTTTACAATGGTCAAGTGTTGGTTTCTTACCCCACCAAGCTTCATAAGGGGTCATACCATTCAAAGCTCCACATGGTAACCTATTAACAAGGTATGTAGCTGTATTTACAGCCTCAGCCCAAAGATAATTAGGGCAATTCTTTTCCTTTAACATTGCTCTTGCAAATTCAACCAATGTTCTATTTCTCCTTTTTGCCACCCCATTATGTTGAGGTGTATACCTGCAAGTTATCTCTCTCTTGATACCTGCATTCCAAAGATAGTCATTAAATTCTTGGGAGAAGTATTCTCCCCCTCCATCAGACCTTAACCTCTTGAGTTTTTGACCTGTAACTCTTTCTGCATAAGCATGAAAATGTTTGAAGGCTCCAAATACTTCTGATCTTTCTTTTAGAACATAAAGGGTTATCCACCTTGTAGCATCATCAACAAACAAAACATAATACCTAGATCCATTTATTGAACCTTCTTTTGTTGGTCCCCATACATCTGTATGTATGAGTTCAAGCAAACCATCATGCTTGAAACCTTTCTTCTGAAATGGTAGTCTATGTGCTTTTCCCATTTGACAAGCTTCACACTTGTATATCATATGTTGATTCTTCACATTTGGTAACCCCATTACAGATTGGTTCTCCACCATAGTTTTGATTCGTCTTTCATTGAAGTGTCCCAACCTCTTATGCCAAAGATCTAACTCTGTAATTACTTCATCACCATGTGTGATTAGGGCTTGACCAACATTTCCTTGTACTTTGAGAGTAAAAAGTCTACCTTCCTTCTTACCACAAACAATGGGTTTGTATGCATCCTCTGGATCTTCAACAAATACCCCTTCATTTGTAAATCTGACTTGAAAACCTTTCTCCACTATTTGTCCAACACTAATCAGATTCTTTGGTATTGTTGGAACATACAAAACATTTGTTAATAAATCAGCTCCACTCCTGCACTTCACTTTTCCAATTGAATGCACATTATGTTTTGTATTATCACGTGTTTGTACTGTATGACTTGAATTGCCTTCTTCCAATTCTGACAATAATTCTATATTACCTGACAAATGATTTGAACAACCAGAGTCAATATAAAATACCTTGAGATCCTCCTTCTCTGATGAACTTATTGAATTCATCATCAATGTTGTATGAGTGTCATTCTGTGTATCATTTGCATAATTGTAATATGTGGTGTTGTAAGATTGATTCTGATTCCAATTCCTTCCACCACCTCTACCATAACTTCCTCTTGAATTCTGTCTTCCTCTTTGAAATTGATTCTGAAATCTTCCACCTCTGCCTCTGCCATTGTTGTTCTGATTTTGACTTGCTCCTTGTTGATTATGCCAACAATCATATGCTAGATGATTGCTCAATCCACAAATCCAACATGTCTTCTTGTTATTGTTCTGATTACCTCTACCTCTTCCATTTCCTCGACCTTTACCTCTGCCAATACCTCTTCCTCTTGCATAATTTGCTTGAGTTATTGACTCTTCTTCATCCTTTGCCTTGCCTTTATCTCCTTTCTTCTTGTTCTTCATGTACATTGCAGAGCTTTGACCTTTGTCTCCATCTGACTTCAAGTCTTGCTCAAATGTGAGCATCAATCCAAGTAATTGATTCAATTCTGGCACAAAATGGTTCAATGATAGTTCTGTTGAAAGTACAAAAGGCTTCCATCTCTCATCACCTCTTAACCCTGCAAGTAATTGTGCTATCAACCTATGATCTTCAATATCCTCATCAATGGATCCAAGGCTATCTGCCAAGTCCTTCATCTTAGTGACATAATCACTAATGCTCTGATTTTGCTTTTTCTTGAATGTGGTGAACTCTGACCATAAGCTAGCTTTCCTAGCTTTAGTAGTGTTTTGGAAGTGATCTTCCAAAGCATTCCAAATGTCTTCAGTTGTTTCTAACCCTCTGATTTGTGGCAACAAATGATCTATAATAGTGTTATATATATAAGCTCTTGCACTTGCATCTCTCTTCTACCATAGCTTCAAAGCTTCTAGCTCTTCCTTTCTTGGATGACTCTCATCTTCAAATTTAGGCTTCTCTTCTTCACCTGTCACATATACCATTAGGTCCTTACTCATAAGTAAGGCTTCCATCCTCATTACCCAAGCAGGATAGTTATCTCTGTCCAATTTGTCGATGGACACATGATCTGCCATAGTATCCTTGCTTCTGCTTCAACCTGTAAGTATAAAGTTAAAGAATGATACCTTTTGTAGACCTTTACCCTTGGGAGTAACTTCGAAATAATCTTCTGATGACTTTTGTTTGTTGAACACTTCAGCTTCCACTTTCTTTGATAAAGAACTCTTCAATTCCTCTTGTATCTGCTCTCCTTTTACTCTCGAGGACCTTATCTGCTCTGATACCACTTGTTGGTGTGTGAAACACCACAAGAACTAAACTAATGTGGTATTAGAAGACCTCCATAACCATCATTAGCTTAGTAAACCTCTAAATGTGAGTCTTTAACTCTCAACTTAGTGAAAATCAAAAATTTCACTTCACAGAAATCTGCGCCTTTTCTTCAATCCTTCAATCTGACCTGTATCAGCTTGATCTTTGCAAATTCCTTTGATCATTTACTAAGAAAAGTTCTTGCTAATGTTAAGCAACACATAACAAGCAAAACTTTCAAGTAATAACTTCAAAATCTTCTGATTTTGCTCCAACTTTTTCACTATGTCTGAAAACTGGAAATTGACTTCATCGATTTGACATACCTTCACTGTTAAGCTGATTTCTCTGAGTATGCGTCCCGTTTCTTAAAGATCTTTTGACCAAATGTAGTTCAGGACAATAGCTTTAAAATGAGCTATCACTTACAAAAACCTTTACAGTATACTTTAAGATCTGACCTCAAGAAGTTCAGACAAATGTGCGCCAAAAAGTCGTAACTGTCAAGTACCTTACACAGTCATATGAAATGACTTAGAACTCAATGTACAAGAGGAATTAAACTTAATCCTTCTACACAAACATATGTTGTATATCAGAGAAGATGTGTACAAAATGACTTGGCCTAATTTTGCTCATAGCCATGGAAAACTCTCTCAGACTCAGAAGTTTTTCCTCAACATCTCTCTCAGAAAAGACACGACTTTTTTCTACTCACTCAGATTACAAAATTGAGTTCTCTATTACATGTTTTTGTCTCAAATTAACTTATATACCTATGGTTTACATTCTCCTAGACTTGAACTCGTAAGTTCTGAAGATCAAATAAAAATCTAGACTCTAATTTTGCACTAATTTACAATAGTGAAATTATCCCTTCACTTAGGCTTAATTTTCTGTAGGTCTTTTTCTTCACTTCTTCTGTCCTTCTTCATATGTCTTCATATGTCCATGCCTAATTAGTGAGTGAAGCCCCAACAGCTCCCCCTCAATCACTAATTAGCATGCTTTGACTTCTTCACATAATCTTCTTCTCTTTTATTCCTGCCATCTCCTTGAACTTACTTGTCTTCACTCCATCCAAGCTCTTTGTCATAATATCTGCAATCTGATCTTTTGTAGAAGTATACACCACTTCAATCTCTTTCTCCATTACCTTTTCTCTAAGAAAATGATACTGTATTTCTATGTGCTTTGTTCTTGCATGAAATACAGGATTTGCTGCAAGATATAATGAGCTCATATTATCTCCATGAATGATAGGTATACCTTGATCAATTCCCAAGCTTTTGAATAATGTCTGCATCCATATGACTTCTTTTGCTGCTTCCACAAGTCCTTTGTATTCAGCTTCTGTTGATGATAAGGCCACTGTGTGTTGTTTCTTTGAACACCAACTCACAAGTTTATCTCCAATGTATAGCATGTAGCCATGAGTAGATCTCCTATCATCCTGACTTCCTGCCCAATCTGAATCACTATAGGCTCTCAATCTTATATCTGATGTAAAAGGATAATACAATCCTTCTTTCAAAGTCCCTTTGATATATCTAAGAACTCTTTGACCTGCAATCCAATGTGGATCCTTTGGACAATGCATGAATTGAGAAAGAACACCCACTGCATAACTAAGATCAGGCCTTGTTAGTGTTGCATAAATTAAACTTCCCACTAAAGATTGATACTTCCTCATGTCTTTGAATTCTGCACCATCATATCTACTGAGTTTATGATTGACCTCTAGTGGTGTTGATGCCTCTCTGCAATTCTCCATGTTAAACTTCTTTAGAAGATTCAAGAGATACCTTTCTTGTGATACATATATGCCATGTTCTGCATAAGTGATTTCCATTCCAAGAAAATATGACAATTTTCCTAGATCACTTATCTTGAATTCCTTCTCAAGTAGCTTCTTCACCTCCTTGATTCCTTCATTTGAAGTACCTGTGATTATAATGTCATCTACATAAATACAAATGTAGATCATACCTTCATCTGTTCTTTTGATAAGTAAACTTGCATCTGCCTTTGAACTTTGATATCCAAGATCATTAAGATACTTTACAAGTCTATAATTCCAAGCTCTTGGAGCTTGCTTCAAACCATAAAGTGCTCTTCTTAACCTGCAAACATAATTTGGAAACTTATGATCTGCAAACCCTTGAGGTTGCTCCATGTAAACCTCATCTGATATATATCCATTCAAAAATGCATTCTTAATGTCCAATTGACTCAATGTCCATCCTTTTGATGCTGCAATGGCAATGATTGTCCTTATGGTTGACATCTTTGCCACAGGACTGAATGTCTCATCATAATCTATGCCAAAAGTTTGAGCATAGCCTTTAACCACCAATCTGGCTTTGTATCTGGCTATAGTTCCATCTGCATGCTTCTTGATTTTGTAAACCCATTTATTTCCAATCACTTTCTTACCATTAGGCTTTGGAACAAGTTCCCAAGTTTTGTTCTCTTCAAGTGCATCAAACTCTTCCTTCATTGCTACTTCCCATTGTCTCTTACCCTTTGCTTCATCATAGCTTTGAGGTTCTTCATCTTCCTTAACCATGTAAGCATAATTTTTCTGAGTCAAGTAAGAAGTATCATAGGAATACCTTGTAGGTTGCTTCCTCATTCTGGTTGACCTTCTTGGTTCACACTCTTCATGTATATCTGGATGTACTTCTTCATCAAATATTGGTCCATCTTCATTCCTTCTATATGATCCAACTCTTGATGTGCTTGCTTGCATATGTTCTTCATCTCCATCTATCTGCATATGTGACTTACCTCTTGCACTCCTTCTTACCTCTTCTTCAAATGTTTCAAGATCACAATCTTTATCTACATACCAACTCTTCTGTTCATCAAAAGGTTACATCTCTGGAAACAATAAAATGTTTAGTTAAAGGACTCCATAGCCTATAACCCATTTGCTTTTCATCATACCCAATAAACACATATTTTTCTGCCTTTGGTTCAAGCTTATGTCTGAGTTGTGATGGCACATAAGCATAGGCAATTGATCCAAACACTTTACAATGGTCAAGTGTTGGTTTCTTACCCCACCAAGCTTCATAAGGGGTCATACCATTCAAAGCTCCACATGGTAACCTATTAACAAGGTATGTAGCTGTATTTACAGCCTCAGCCCAAAGATAATTAGGGCAATTCTTTTCCTTTAACATTGCTCTTGCAAATTCAACCAATGTTCTATTTCTCCTTTTTGCCACCCCATTATGTTGAGGTGTATACCTGCAAGTTATCTCTCTCTTGATACCTGCATTCCAAAGATAGTCATTAAATTCTTGGGAGAAGTATTCTCCCCCTCCATCAGACCTTAACCTCTTGAGTTTTTGACCTGTAACTCTTTCTGCATAAGCATGAAAATGTTTGAAGGCTCCAAATACTTCTGATCTTTCTTTTAGAACATAAAGGGTTATCCACCTTGTAGCATCATCAACAAACAAAACATAATACCTAGATCCATTTATTGAACCTTCTTTTGTTGGTCCCCATACATCTGTATGTATGAGTTCAAGCAAACCATCATGCTTGAAACCTTTCTTCTGAAATGGTAGTCTATGTGCTTTTCCCATTTGACAAGCTTCACACTTGTATATCATATGTTGATTCTTCACATTTGGTAACCCCATTACAGATTGGTTCTCCACCATAGTTTTGATTCGTCTTTCATTGAAGTGTCCCAACCTCTTATGCCAAAGATCTAACTCTGTAATTACTTCATCACCATGTGTGATTAGGGCTTGACCAACATTTCCTTGTACTTTGAGAGTAAAAAGTCTACCTTCCTTCTTACCACAAACAATGGGTTTGTATGCATCCTCTGGATCTTCAACAAATACCCCTTCATTTGTAAATCTGACTTGAAAACCTTTCTCCACTATTTGTCCAACACTAATCAGATTCTTTGGTATTGTTGGAACATACAAAACATTTGTTAATAAATCAGCTCCACTCCTGCACTTCACTTTTCCAATTGAATGCACATTATGTTTTGTATTATCACGTGTTTGTACTGTATGACTTGAATTGCCTTCTTCCAATTCTGACAATAATTCTATATTACCTGACAAATGATTTGAACAACCAGAGTCAATATAAAATACCTTGAGATCCTCCTTCTCTGATGAACTTATTGAATTCATCATCAATGTTGTATGAGTGTCATTCTGTGTATCATTTGCATAATTGTAATATGTGGTGTTGTAAGATTGATTCTGATTCCAATTCCTTCCACCACCTCTACCATAACTTCCTCTTGAATTCTGTCTTCCTCTTTGAAATTGATTCTGAAATCTTCCACCTCTGCCTCTGCCATTGTTGTTCTGATTTTGACTTGCTCCTTGTTGATTATGCCAACAATCATATGCTAGATGATTGCTCAATCCACAAATCCAACATGTCTTCTTGTTATTGTTCTGATTACCTCTACCTCTTCCATTTCCTCGACCTTTACCTCTGCCAATACCTCTTCCTCTTGCATAATTTGCTTGAGTTATTGACTCTTCTTCATCCTTTGCCTTGCCTTTATCTCCTTTCTTCTTGTTCTTCATGTACATTGCAGAGCTTTGACCTTTGTCTCCATCTGACTTCAAGTCTTGCTCAAATGTGAGCATCAATCCAAGTAATTGATTCAATTCTGGCACAAAATGGTTCAATGATAGTTCTGTTGAAAGTACAAAAGGCTTCCATCTCTCATCACCTCTTAACCCTGCAAGTAATTGTGCTATCAACCTATGATCTTCAATATCCTCATCAATGGATCCAAGGCTATCTGCCAAGTCCTTCATCTTAGTGACATAATCACTAATGCTCTGATTTTGCTTTTTCTTGAATGTGGTGAACTCTGACCATAAGCTAGCTTTCCTAGCTTTAGTAGTGTTTTGGAAGTGATCTTCCAAAGCATTCCAAATGTCTTCAGTTGTTTCTAACCCTCTGATTTGTGGCAACAAATGATCTATAATAGTGTTATATATATAAGCTCTTGCACTTGCATCTCTCTTCTACCATAGCTTCAAAGCTTCTAGCTCTTCCTTTCTTGGATGACTCTCATCTTCAAATTTAGGCTTCTCTTCTTCACCTGTCACATATACCATTAGGTCCTTACTCATAAGTAAGGCTTCCATCCTCATTACCCAAGCAGGATAGTTATCTCTGTCCAATTTGTCGATGGACACATGATCTGCCATAGTATCCTTGCTTCTGCTTCAACCTGTAAGTATAAAGTTAAAGAATGATACCTTTTGTAGACCTTTACCCTTGGGAGTAACTTCGAAATAATCTTCTGATGACTTTTGTTTGTTGAACACTTCAGCTTCCACTTTCTTTGATAAAGAACTCTTCAATTCCTCTTGTATCTGCTCTCCTTTTACTCTCGAGGACCTTATCTGCTCTGATACCACTTGTTGGTGTGTGAAACACCACAAGAACTAAACTAATGTGGTATTAGAAGACCTCCATAACCATCATTAGCTTAGTAAACCTCTAAATGTGAGTCTTTAACTCTCAACTTAGTGAAAATCAAAAATTTCACTTCACAGAAATCTGCGCCTTTTCTTCAATCCTTCAATCTGACCTGTATCAGCTTGATCTTTGCAAATTCCTTTGATCATTTACTAAGAAAAGTTCTTGCTAATGTTAAGCAACACATAACAAGCAAAAATTTCAAGTAATAACTTCAAAATCTTCTGATTTTGCTCCAACTTTTTCACTATGTCTGAAAACTGGAAATTGACTTCATCGATTTGACATACCTTCACTGTTAAGCTGATTTCTCTGAGTATGCGTCCCGTTT
The DNA here is from genome assembly GCA_020310875.1 of Ceratopteris richardii. NCBI lineage: Eukaryota > Viridiplantae > Streptophyta > Polypodiopsida > Polypodiales > Pteridaceae > Ceratopteris > Ceratopteris richardii. The sequence goes on from CM035414.1 coordinate 60,462,703, forward strand.
CTTAAAGATCTTTTGACCAAATGTAGTTCAGGACAATAGCTTTAAAATGAGCTATCACTTACAAAAACCTTTACAGTATACTTTAAGATCTGACCTCAAGAAGTTCAGACAAATGTGCGCCAAAAAGTCGTAACTGTCAAGTACCTTACACAGTCATATGAAATGACTTAGAACTCAATGTACAAGAGGAATTAAACTTAATCCTTCTACACAAACATATGTTGTATATCAGAGAAGATGTGTACAAAATGACTTGGCCTAATTTTGCTCATAGCCATGGAAAACTCTCTCAGACTCAGAAGTTTTTCCTCAACATCTCTCTCAGAAAAGACACGACTTTTTTCTACTCACTCAGATTACAAAATTGAGTTCTCTATTACATGTTTTTGTCTCAAATTAACTTATATACCTATGGTTTACATTCTCCTAGACTTGAACTCGTAAGTTCTGAAGATCAAATAAAAATCTAGACTCTAATTTTGCACTAATTTACAATAGTGAAATTATCCCTTCACTTAGGCTTAATTTTCTGTAGGTCTTTTTCTTCACTTCTTCTGTCCTTCTTCATATGTCTTCATATGTCCATGCCTAATTAGTGAGTGAAGCCCCAACAGCTCCCCCTCAATCACTAATTAGCATGCTTTGACTTCTTCACATAATCTTCTTCTCTTTTATTCCTGCCATCTCCTTGAACTTACTTGTCTTCACTCCATCCAAGCTCTTTGTCATAATATCTGCAATCTGATCTTTTGTAGAAGTATACACCACTTCAATCTCTTTCTCCATTACCTTTTCTCTAAGAAAATGATACTGTATTTCTATGTGCTTTGTTCTTGCATGAAATACAGGATTTGCTGCAAGATATAATGAGCTCATATTATCTCCATGAATGATAGGTATACCTTGATCAATTCCCAAGCTTTTGAATAATGTCTGCATCCATATGACTTCTTTTGCTGCTTCCACAAGTCCTTTGTATTCAGCTTCTGTTGATGATAAGGCCACTGTGTGTTGTTTCTTTGAACACCAACTCACAAGTTTATCTCCAATGTATAGCATGTAGCCATGAGTAGATCTCCTATCATCCTGACTTCCTGCCCAATCTGAATCACTATAGGCTCTCAATCTTATATCTGATGTAAAAGGATAATACAATCCTTCTTTCAAAGTCCCTTTGATATATCTAAGAACTCTTTGACCTGCAATCCAATGTGGATCCTTTGGACAATGCATGAATTGAGAAAGAACACCCACTGCATAACTAAGATCAGGCCTTGTTAGTGTTGCATAAATTAAACTTCCCACTAAAGATTGATACTTCCTCATGTCTTTGAATTCTGCACCATCATATCTACTGAGTTTATGATTGACCTCTAGTGGTGTTGATGCCTCTCTGCAATTCTCCATGTTAAACTTCTTTAGAAGATTCAAGAGATACCTTTCTTGTGATACATATATGCCATGTTCTGCATAAGTGATTTCCATTCCAAGAAAATATGACAATTTTCCTAGATCACTTATCTTGAATTCCTTCTCAAGTAGCTTCTTCACCTCCTTGATTCCTTCATTTGAAGTACCTGTGATTATAATGTCATCTACATAAATACAAATGTAGATCATACCTTCATCTGTTCTTTTGATAAGTAAACTTGCATCTGCCTTTGAACTTTGATATCCAAGATCATTAAGATACTTTACAAGTCTATAATTCCAAGCTCTTGGAGCTTGCTTCAAACCATAAAGTGCTCTTCTTAACCTGCAAACATAATTTGGAAACTTATGATCTGCAAACCCTTGAGGTTGCTCCATGTAAACCTCATCTGATATATATCCATTCAAAAATGCATTCTTAATGTCCAATTGACTCAATGTCCATCCTTTTGATGCTGCAATGGCAATGATTGTCCTTATGGTTGACATCTTTGCCACAGGACTGAATGTCTCATCATAATCTATGCCAAAAGTTTGAGCATAGCCTTTAACCACCAATCTGGCTTTGTATCTGGCTATAGTTCCATCTGCATGCTTCTTGATTTTGTAAACCCATTTATTTCCAATCACTTTCTTACCATTAGGCTTTGGAACAAGTTCCCAAGTTTTGTTCTCTTCAAGTGCATCAAACTCTTCCTTCATTGCTACTTCCCATTGTCTCTTACCCTTTGCTTCATCATAGCTTTGAGGTTCTTCATCTTCCTTAACCATGTAAGCATAATTTTTCTGAGTCAAGTAAGAAGTATCATAGGAATACCTTGTAGGTTGCTTCCTCATTCTGGTTGACCTTCTTGGTTCACACTCTTCATGTATATCTGGATGTACTTCTTCATCAAATATTGGTCCATCTTCATTCCTTCTATATGATCCAACTCTTGATGTGCTTGCTTGCATATGTTCTTCATCTCCATCTATCTGCATATGTGACTTACCTCTTGCACTCCTTCTTACCTCTTCTTCAAATGTTTCAAGATCACAATCTTTATCTACATACCAACTCTTCTGTTCATCAAAAGGTTACATCTCTGGAAACAATAAAATGTTTAGTTAAAGGACTCCATAGCCTATAACCCATTTGCTTTTCATCATACCCAATAAACACATATTTTTCTGCCTTTGGTTCAAGCTTATGTCTGAGTTGTGATGGCACATAAGCATAGGCAATTGATCCAAACACTTTACAATGGTCAAGTGTTGGTTTCTTACCCCACCAAGCTTCATAAGGGGTCATACCATTCAAAGCTCCACATGGTAACCTATTAACAAGGTATGTAGCTGTATTTACAGCCTCAGCCCAAAGATAATTAGGGCAATTCTTTTCCTTTAACATTGCTCTTGCAAATTCAACCAATGTTCTATTTCTCCTTTTTGCCACCCCATTATGTTGAGGTGTATACCTGCAAGTTATCTCTCTCTTGATACCTGCATTCCAAAGATAGTCATTAAATTCTTGGGAGAAGTATTCTCCCCCTCCATCAGACCTTAACCTCTTGAGTTTTTGACCTGTAACTCTTTCTGCATAAGCATGAAAATGTTTGAAGGCTCCAAATACTTCTGATCTTTCTTTTAGAACATAAAGGGTTATCCACCTTGTAGCATCATCAACAAACAAAACATAATACCTAGATCCATTTATTGAACCTTCTTTTGTTGGTCCCCATACATCTGTATGTATGAGTTCAAGCAAACCATCATGCTTGAAACCTTTCTTCTGAAATGGTAGTCTATGTGCTTTTCCCATTTGACAAGCTTCACACTTGTATATCATATGTTGATTCTTCACATTTGGTAACCCCATTACAGATTGGTTCTCCACCATAGTTTTGATTCGTCTTTCATTGAAGTGTCCCAACCTCTTATGCCAAAGATCTAACTCTGTAATTACTTCATCACCATGTGTGATTAGGGCTTGACCAACATTTCCTTGTACTTTGAGAGTAAAAAGTCTACCTTCCTTCTTACCACAAACAATGGGTTTGTATGCATCCTCTGGATCTTCAACAAATACCCCTTCATTTGTAAATCTGACTTGAAAACCTTTCTCCACTATTTGTCCAACACTAATCAGATTCTTTGGTATTGTTGGAACATACAAAACATTTGTTAATAAATCAGCTCCACTCCTGCACTTCACTTTTCCAATTGAATGCACATTATGTTTTGTATTATCACGTGTTTGTACTGTATGACTTGAATTGCCTTCTTCCAATTCTGACAATAATTCTATATTACCTGACAAATGATTTGAACAACCAGAGTCAATATAAAATACCTTGAGATCCTCCTTCTCTGATGAACTTATTGAATTCATCATCAATGTTGTATGAGTGTCATTCTGTGTATCATTTGCATAATTGTAATATGTGGTGTTGTAAGATTGATTCTGATTCCAATTCCTTCCACCACCTCTACCATAACTTCCTCTTGAATTCTGTCTTCCTCTTTGAAATTGATTCTGAAATCTTCCACCTCTGCCTCTGCCATTGTTGTTCTGATTTTGACTTGCTCCTTGTTGATTATGCCAACAATCATATGCTAGATGATTGCTCAATCCACAAATCCAACATGTCTTCTTGTTATTGTTCTGATTACCTCTACCTCTTCCATTTCCTCGACCTTTACCTCTGCCAATACCTCTTCCTCTTGCATAATTTGCTTGAGTTATTGACTCTTCTTCATCCTTTGCCTTGCCTTTATCTCCTTTCTTCTTGTTCTTCATGTACATTGCAGAGCTTTGACCTTTGTCTCCATCTGACTTCAAGTCTTGCTCAAATGTGAGCATCAATCCAAGTAATTGATTCAATTCTGGCACAAAATGGTTCAATGATAGTTCTGTTGAAAGTACAAAAGGCTTCCATCTCTCATCACCTCTTAACCCTGCAAGTAATTGTGCTATCAACCTATGATCTTCAATATCCTCATCAATGGATCCAAGGCTATCTGCCAAGTCCTTCATCTTAGTGACATAATCACTAATGCTCTGATTTTGCTTTTTCTTGAATGTGGTGAACTCTGACCATAAGCTAGCTTTCCTAGCTTTAGTAGTGTTTTGGAAGTGATCTTCCAAAGCATTCCAAATGTCTTCAGTTGTTTCTAACCCTCTGATTTGTGGCAACAAATGATCTATAATAGTGTTATATATATAAGCTCTTGCACTTGCATCTCTCTTCTACCATAGCTTCAAAGCTTCTAGCTCTTCCTTTCTTGGATGACTCTCATCTTCAAATTTAGGCTTCTCTTCTTCACCTGTCACATATACCATTAGGTCCTTACTCATAAGTAAGGCTTCCATCCTCATTACCCAAGCAGGATAGTTATCTCTGTCCAATTTGTCAATGGACACATGATCTGCCATAGTATCCTTGCTTCTGCTTCAACCTGTAAGTATAAAGTTAAAGAATGATACCTTTTGTAGACCTTTACCCTTGGGAGTAACTTCGAAATAATCTTCTGATGACTTTTGTTTGTTGAACACTTCAGCTTCCACTTTCTTTGATAAAGAACTCTTCAATTCCTCTTGTATCTGCTCTCCTTTTACTCTCGAGGACCTTATCTGCTCTGATACCACTTGTTGGTGTGTGAAACACCACAAGAACTAAACTAATGTGGTATTAGAAGACCTCCATAACCATCATTAGCTTAGTAAACCTCTAAATGTGAGTCTTTAACTCTCAACTTAGTGAAAATCAAAAATTTCACTTCACAGAAATCTGCGCCTTTTCTTCAATCCTTCAATCTGACCTGTATCAGCTTGATCTTTGCAAATTCCTTTGATCATTTACTAAGAAAAGTTCTTGCTAATGTTAAGCAACACATAACAAGCAAAACTTTCAAGTAATAACTTCAAAATCTTCTGATTTTGCTCCAACTTTTTCACTATGTCTGAAAACTGGAAATTGACTTCATCGATTTGACATACCTTCACTGTTAAGCTGATTTCTCTGAGTATGCGTCCCGTTTCTTAAAGATCTTTTGACCAAATGTAGTTCAGGACAATAGCTTTAAAATGAGCTATCACTTATAAAAACCTTTACAGTATACTTTAAGATCTGACCTCAAGAAGTTCAGACAAATGTGCGCCAAAAAGTCGTAACTGTCAACTACCTTACACAGTCATATGAAATGACTTAGAACTCAATGTACAAGAGGAATTAAACTTAATCCTTCTACACAAACATATGTTGTATATCAGAGAAGATGTGTACAAAATGACTTGGCCTAATTTTGCTCATAGCCATGGAAAACTCTCTCAGACTCAGAAGTTTTTCCTTAACATCTCTCTCAGAAAAGACACGACTTTTTTCTACTCACTCAGATTACAAAATTGAGTTCTCTATTACATGTTTTTGTCTCAAATTAACTTATATACCTATGGTTTACATTCTCCTAGACTTGAACTCGTAAGTTCTGAAGATCAAATAAAAATCTAGACTCTAATTTTGCACTAATTTACAATAGTGAAATTATCCCTTCACTTAGGCTTAATTTTCTGTAGGTCTTTTTCTTCAATTCTTCTGTCCTTCTTCATATGTCTTCATATGTCCATGCCTAATTAGTGAGTGAAGCCCCAACATTAGCGATGGCCATGAAATGCTTTAAGTGCTTCAGAAACGCCTCGTCTCCTTTATGAATGTACAAAAGTAGTCACAGGGGACCCATTTACAATCATATGCTAGAATATCTATAGTGTATCTTAATATATAGAATTCCATGAAATCTATAATCTCCTCGATCACATTGGAGTTCATGGCTATTGTCCCTTCAAGATTAGGGATTCTATAGATTAGGTCATACAAATCCGTACGAGGGTTGTAGTCTATAGTATCCAAAAACTCCATGAATAGATCTCGTGGAGATTTCATGGGAGTGGAAGTGCTAGCACTCATTGCTTGCGCACGATAATTCTATTGTCTTGTATGTGCTTTCTAGCTCTTTGTGAGCGCAAATGTGAGAAATGAGCACATAGAACCCATTTTCATAGTAGTTTCAAGTTTTTAAACTAATTGGGCCCACTTTTTAAAGTACATAATAAAGTAGTGCAAGTTCAAAAAATGTGTTTCTAATGACAAAATAATGCACAAAACACCAAAGCATATGAATTTTTTTGCTTCAAAGCAAATGTCTAAACATAACACAACAAAAAACATGAGAAACCACATTTCAAAGTAGTAAACATAGACTTTTTGACATTCCAAAAGTTTTGAAATTACCCTTGCAAATAAGAAGGTATATACAATATCTAACATTAATTGATTGTCCTACTTTTTACAAGGTTCTTGAAAGTGCAAAAACTATGAGATACAATGACTAGGACCCAAAAAGTGACATTATCAGGTTGCAAAAGAACTATGACAATGAGAATTGTGTTCCATCTTTGCTCCAATCTATAGGGACTTTCATTTTGTATTCCAATCTTCTGCCCACCTATAATCAATTTGCAAGAAATTGAAATTATAAAAGTAAAATAAGAAATAATGAAAAGATTATTGTGACAAAAGCACAAAACATTTCTCACTTTAAGTCCTTGTATTTTGAATTTGGATTGAGTTAGTCCTTCAAACCCCATAATCACCAAGTGTTCTCTCAGATTAGCCAAGGTCCAATGATTATTCACTAAAATGGTTGTTGTTTCATTGTTGGGCAATCAACTTTATTTAAAATGAATGTAAAGACCCCTCTAAACTTTGAAATGGTATCCATTTGCCAAGTTTGCACATCCAATGATCATAGTAGAATCTAATGTATGATGAAGTACGTTGTTTCAAATATCGAAATCCTATACCTCTTCCACCTATTTTTACAAAGATATTTATCACCTTTTGCAATTCCTTCTATCAAACCCCAATTTTCACCAAGAAGACTTTCAACTTGCTCATATGTGATCTCTTTACATATGAACATGGTGGAATTCTCTTGCAATGAGAATCCTTGGAATAAATATACAAAACAATGGATGGGAAAAGACCAGTGCAAACCTACAGACCTAGACACTTTTGAGAATTTCAAAGAGTTATGTATATACATTACCATCTTGTGCTTCAAAGATGATATGAACCATATATCAGGTTTTGGCCACTCCAAGCTAAGAAGAGAATGTACTTCAATTCTCTCTAACCTTCCAAAACCATTCATTGTAGAGGGTAAAACATATCTATGTGTGTAAAAAGAAAACTCTATCATGGTAAAGTTGAGCAGGAGATATTTCTGGAAAGTCTAGTGCACCAACATCTACATGCAATGCCTGGAAAGTACCTATAAGGCTATGAAGTGATTGCTCTTCCACCAAAGTAGAAGGAAATATATCTGAAACAAACAAAAACATATCTAAATAGTTCATAAATATATTCAACACTAGAAAACATACAATATTTTAGAGTAATAGTTACAATTCATAGCAAATCACATTCTATTAGAGTTTTCAAGTTTCATAGTTGCCATTGTAAAAACATGTTGTACAATAGCAACCATCCCATTTTCTCTATGCTTCTTGAAGCCAAGTAACTTTCCCTTCCCATGAAGATCCAAGTTTCCACGATCTCTAACTCGATGAGGCCCAACTCTAGACGGTTGCATGTACACCCATGCACCTTTGGAGTATTCATGTGATAGCCATTGTCCATCTGTGGCTTTCATATTGTGTCATCTTAATGTGAGGATTTCATCTTTCCGTCGCTTAGAAGCTTTAGATGTTTCCATTGAAGCTAAAGGTCTTCATGCTACAACAATAATTCAAGATAAGAGATGTAGGTAGGTTGGAGTGTAGAAACAAGAGCTTCAGTGGTGTGCTACAGCGTGAAAGTAGTGGGAAAAGATGACTTTTTGGGACCTGGGTATGAAAATGTGAGGTTTAGGAGGGAAATAACTCTTTTTTTAGTATTTTTGAATAAAAGCCATTTTTTTCAGCTCAAAACATGCACGGATTTTGAATTTGGGGTCAAAAAGAGTACTTTTCACCCTAAAAAGTAATGGGGGGGTCCATTCTCAGGTATTATGATGAGTTTTTCAACTTTTTAGAAATTTTCAATTTTTGAGCCCAACTAAGTTACGAGATTCCTTCTCTCTCTAGAGGCAACTCATTAAATAAGGGAGAAATATGTCCCTTCGCTCCCCTTCCGCCTAGTATTTTATAGGGCATAGACTGTGGCCACCACCCTCTCCTGATTGATCCATCACTAATCACTCCTTAATCTAAAAGTCCCATGCAGGGTTCATTTTTTCCCCTAATGTATTAGAAGATATAGGAAACTTGTTGGAGGTCTCATCTAATTGTGCAATAGCAATCTAGATATTTGTTATGTTATTGGAGTAGTAAGCAAGTTCTCTAATAAGCCTTCCTAAACACATTGAAAAGCAAGCATGTAGATACTCAACTATATTAAAGGAACCAATGATTATGATACTATCTATGAAGAGGGATCATTTCTCGTTGGATATTGTGATTTAGATTTGGCTAGAGATATTGATACGTGAAAATCCATTTCTAGATATTTCTTTTCTTTATGATGAGGGATTTTCTCTACAAACTATAAGAAGCAAGTGATTATATCATTATCTTCTACCAAACTTGAGTACAAACTAGCATGTGTTGAAGCATGTGAACAATATGGTTGAAGAGAGATCTAGTGGCACATAGGAATAGAAGCACAAGATGATACATGGTTCTAATGTGATGACCAAAGTTGCATGGCCATCGTCGAGAACCCTATTTTCCATGCATGTACCAAGCACATAGAATTTAATATCACTATGTGCATAAGTTGATTGAGTATGCAGTCGTGGAGATGAGCTATTTTTTAACTAAAGAAAATTGAGCGGACATATTCACCAAGGCTCTTGGGAGATAGCAACTTCATCAAGAATTTCCAAAGCTTGACATTGGACCAAGGAGGTACTTCACCACACAATGGACACTGAGGGTTTCTATTAGATACTCTCAATAATCCACCCCCAAGTGACAACAAATGATCCATGGTGCTCTAAGTTGTAAGGCCCCCATTATGAGGAGAATCCATTGTGAGAGCCCAAACATTTGTGGGACCCCTACTTCCAAGTTAGATGAGGTCTATGTGAGATCATTGATGGAGATAGATGATCTTTGTGAGATTAGACATTAGGTTAGGTAGGGCATAAAAGTTCGGGCCATAGAATCGTAATGGGTGGAGTGCAAATAGGTATTGCTCCCTTCTATGGGGTTTGAGGGAAGCATAATTACCTTGTTCTTTGTATGATGAACCTTGATTATAGCTCATTTGGTTTCCTCCTTGGGAGTAATATCTAGCATAGTGGTCAAACATGCATGTATTTAACACCCTTCTCCCTTCTCTATCTTGATTCGTGCTTTGTTGATGCCTTCCTTCTCTTCCTCTTCTTCTTCCTCTACATATTTGAGATGGGAATCCTTGTTCATGTCCTTTATTTATTCAGTGTCCTTTCCTTATTCCAAATCTTCTTTTATACCTACTTCTTCTTCTTCCTTTGCCTCTTTGATTACTTGCATAAAATATGTGCATCCTTGCTTTACATTGAACTTCCACTTATGTTCATCTCTTCTATAACCACAAGAGCAAGCAATTTCTCAAAATTATGGAGATCATCACTTGCATATAGTGAATTGGTAAAGGGTTTATGTTAGATATACTAAATACTTCACCCTCAAGTGCCTAGAAATGGTCCATGGAGCTCTAAGTTGTAAGGTTCCCATAGTGAGGAGAATCCATTGTAAGAGGTCTGGCATTTGGGGAACCATAACCTCCAAGTTAGATGAGGTCTATGTGTGACTGTTGATGGTAATAGATGATCTTTGTGAGTCTAGCCATTATGTTAGGTAGGGCATAAAATTCTAGGCCATTGGGTTGCCATTCAAGGAAAAAATAAAGGCCTTGTGGTTTCACACCATTTCCACATAGAACATTAATGCAAGGAGTGCAAAGGGGGGTTCACCCCCGTTTCTAGGTTTCAGGGGACCTACTCACTTGGCCCCTAGGGCCAATATGGTAGGACTTTTGACCTTAGAGATATTGTTAATTTGTATATTATTCCAACTATTTCTTATCTTTGACTACATTTATCTATATGAATTTCGCTTGTAAAAGCTATATAAGCATGGCTAATGTTGAGCTTTACATAGCATTGCGCACTAGTAAGACCTTCATCTAGAGTTTTTCTAGGTTCCAATCTAAGCTCAACATTGGAAGTGCAAAGGTGGACAACAACATCCTTGTGGCAAGATTACCTTTAGAAATTTGAGAAATCACTTTTAGGTGAAGAATCAATCTCATTCAAATTCAAATTTATGTATAAATACATCCAGCCAAGGGATAGCTCCAGCTATTCTGAGAGCTTTGTAGTTAGAGTTTGATCCTACATTGTACTCACTACAATTGAGAGTATTCTCCTTATTTTGCATGTATCATATTTTCAATATCATACACATTTTGATTCATTTACCTTGAGCAGTCATTCTCTGTATGTTGCTACACTACCTTGAGGTACACACTCAACCTCTGTGATCAATTTCTCTCTGTATGAGTATCAAATTAATAACTTTTACTTGGATAAGTTAGATGGGAATGTCAAATACACCTACATATCAGGTTTGACTATCATTGGATCACTAGATAATTGAGTTATCAAGCTCAACATGTGATGATCTAGGATGACACGTATCATTTTTTTCATTTCTCTCACATGTACACTTCATTGAGATTTATTAGATTTATCTATCGAGAGTGATGGCACATTTGCTCTTTCCGGCTCACTCATTTGCAGACATTAGGTTTTTCCTTATGTACTGGTCTTTATATATTGCAGTAGTTGTATTCTTGTTTTTAGGTCATTCTTGTACATGTAGGGTTCATTTTTTCCCCTAATGATCCACTTGAGGTGAAGTACCTTCAATAGAGAATTTTGTGTTGACCTCCATAGGTTTAGAAATTTCATTGCAATCCTCCATGTCAAATGCCTTCAAAATCTATCTTGCATACGTTTGTTGAGAGATGAAAATCTTCCTTTGTTCCTACCAAACTTCAAGGCCTAAGCAATAATGCATTAAACCCATTTTTGTCATTTCAAATATTGAACTCAAGGCATCTTTCCTTTATTGAAGAAGAGCATCATCATTTCTTGTAATCGCAAGAAAATCTACATAGATACAAGGAAAATTTTCTTCCCTCGTCTTTTTAAAACATAGAAGTTAGCATCACAAGCACATTTTTTGAAACCTAAATCTTGTTAGGAGAGATGGATGGATACCTCAAGGAAGTGAGGTGGAAGTGTTAAAACTTTCTTTGTACCAACCCTAATACACTTCAGAGTTATAAAGTAGGCCCTTTTAGCTTGCAAATGGCACCAAGAAAGTACCTATGTACTTTGGAAAGGATGCTTGAAACAATTAATCCAAAACAGGCTAGCTCAAGAATAGTGAAAAACTTGCTATTCTAGTCCACACACGTGCTTGCTTTTTTACTTAGAGCTCACAGTACAATAACAATTGACAAAATTCCTTTTGAGGGAACTCAATTAGCTTAGATAGCTAATGATTGCAAGTGGAATCATTTAAAATGATCAACTATGCTCTGAGAAATAACTTTAGCAAATTAGATTTTACCCTCGACTTTTTAGGGAGCAACCAGTAGATGACCAGTGAGCATTTCGAAGATGATTTCTCCAAGATGCCTAACTAAATGCCTTGAAATTTTGATAATATAAAGTAGACTTCAAGCTGGTTTCAAGAAGCCAAACATTATGTAAAATGATTGAGTATTCATTGAGATATGACCAAAAGAAGTTGAGTATTTTGAGTAATCATAGTAGAGAGGTAGACAAAGATGTTCAATGAGCTATATGTATTATAGAACATGATTGTACAATGTCATTGGCATTGTAATGATGCTTAATGATGATGAACTGAGTGAACTATGGTGAGATACTCAAACTCTACAAATGATCAAGGAACGAGCTCAGAATGAGGCACACATCCCTGCAAGATTTTACAAGGTCTTTTATAAGTATTTCTTCTAAATTTGAATTTTGAATTCAAACTTGGATCCAATCAAAAAGTAATTCCACTAATTTAAGAGATATTTTTTCAATTTGGAGTTGTAGCTAATATTCTTCCTAACTCCATGAGATATATGCTTTTACAAGATTCTCAAGGGAATTAACCTTTTACAATGGTAGATGATAGTAGTTACAAGCTATAGGTCACATGAATCGTTAAGTGCTAGTTCCACACATTGTCTTCCATGCTAAGCCAAATCTGTAGGCTTGATCATTTGCACCAACCGGTCCCCCTCAAGCCAAACATCTTGGCTTGCATTGCTTCATCAATCTTCTTGAATATCCTGTGATCCAATCATGGTTTTAAACCTACAAAGTTTAGTACCATCAAGTGCTTTGGTTAACAAATCAGCACACTGCATATTTGTAGATACATATGCTAGCTGAATCTCTTTGCTCAAGAGTTTCACTCTAAAATAGTGATAGTGCACTTCTATATGCTTAGTTCTTGCATGATAAATGGGGTTCGCTGCAAGATGCAAAGAACTAGTGTTATCACCAAAGATCATTGGTGAATGAGTGTGAACTTCCAACACTGAGTAGAGCAACCTAATCCAAATAGATTATTGTGTAGCATTTGCTAATCCCCTGTATTCTGCCTCTATTGAAGATAGAGCAACATTTGGTTGCTTCTTAGAAGACCATGAGATGGGTTTATCACCTGCAAAAGATAAGTAGCCAGAAGTACTCCTTCTATCATCCTTACATCCTGCCCAAACTGCATCTCAATACAACTTTATGTCCAAATCTGATGTGTATGGGAAGTAAAGACCTTGATTTTGAGTACCTTTGAGGTACTTCAAAATTCTTTTAGCAGCTTCCAAGTGAGGTGTTGTAGGTTTATGGATGAGTTGGCTCTGAACCCTTACTCCATAACATATGTCAATCCTTGCTAGCGTTGCATAGTTTAGACTCCCAACTATGCTTTGATAACCTGCAATGTCCTCGAGCAAATCACCTTAATGAGCACTCAATTTATGATCTACCTCCATAGGGGTGCTAGCTACTTTTGCATCCTCCAAGTGAAACTTCTTCAACATGTCCTGTATATTTTTCCTTGAGTGATGTAGATTCTAGAGTTAGTGTATAACAACTCAAGTCCAAGAAAATATTTCAGAAACCCTAGGTCATGGATCTTAAACTCTTGCATCAATTGGTTTTTGATTTGTTTGATGCCATTCGCATCACTAACTATAAGGATTATGTCATCCACATATACACATAAATATATCACTTCTCAGTTACTCCTTATGATAAACAGAGAAAAATCTACCTTGCTCATCATGAATCCTTGGTCTTGAAGATAGGTTGATAGCCTATGGTTCCATGCCCCAGGCGCCTGCTTCAAAGCATAAAGAGTTTTCTTTAATTTTCATAGGCGAGAGGTTTAGCCATGTAAATCTCCTCTGAAATCCACCCATTGAGAAAAGCATTTTTCACATCTAGTTGATACATTTCCAATTTCTAGATGCAGCTACACTCACCAATACTTTGATGGTTGGCATCTTAGCCACTAGTGAAAAGGTTTATTCATAGTCTACTCCATAGGTCTATGCAAAACCCTTAGCCACAAGCCTAGTTTTGTACCTATTTATGGATCCATCTGAGTTCCTTTTGATTTTATAAATCCACTTAGAACCAATTACCTTCATTGATGCTTTCTTGGGTACTAGCTCCCAAGTGTCATTCTCTTGGAGTGCTTCTATTTCTTCATCCATGGCCTCCTTCCATTCTGCTTTGGTACTTGCTTCTTCATATGAAGAAGGTCCTTCAAGTGATGAATCCTTAGCAAGATAAATAGAATGCTTAGTGACTAATGAAGTATCATACCCATATCTGATTGGATTCTTGCCTTCTCTTTGTGATCTCCTTAAGGCTTGGTTGGATGACTCAGGTATGTCCTCCAACCTCTTCATCTTGACCTTGCCTTTTTATTTCCATGCTCTAAACTCTTCCAAGTTGATAGTGTCCTCATCATCTGATTTGATGTCTTTAGTTGTGCTTGGCTCCTTCTTGTTGAGGCTTGGAAATTCTTCTTCCAAGTCATATGGCAATTCGACCTTTCTGCATTCACTTTCAAACCAAGAGTCATTCTCCTTGAACAAAAAATCTCCACTGACCATAAATCCTTTGTTGGATGGATTATAAAACATGTATCCCTTTTGATTTATATCATACCCTATGAAGATGCATTTCTCTACCTTAGGGTCTAACTTACCTCTGATTTGAGATGGAACATGCACATAAGCAACACAACCAAATATTATGCAATGTTCAAGTGATGGTCTCATACCATTCCATGCCTCATAGGGAGTCATCCCATCAAGGGACTTAGAAGGTAACGTGTTAATAAGATAAGTGGAAGTAGACACAGCCTCTGCCCATAAGTGATTAGGCAAATTCTTTTCATTTAGCATAGATCTATCTGCTTCCACAATCAATCTGTTCCTCCTCTCTTCTACTCCATTTTTCTCAGGAGTATATCTAATTGTAATCTCTCTCTCTTGATATCTCTATCCTGCAAAAATGCATCAAACTCATTGGAGAAGTACTCACCTCCTCCATGTGACCTTATCCTCTTTAAACTTTTTCGTGTTTGATTTCCCACAAGTGGAAGATACTATTTGAAACAACCAAACATTTCATCCTTATGTTTCATGAAATACAAGATAGTCCACATAATAAATCATCAATAAATGATACATAGTATACCTTGATCCTGAAATTGAAGGGTCCTTGCTTGGTCCCCACACATCTGTGTGGACAAGTTTCAAGTAATTCTCATGCATATAGCATTTCTTTGTAAAGGGTAAATTGTGTCATTTACCAAACTGACATGCACCACATTTATAGATCACATGTTGCTTGGATATATTAGGTATCCCAAGCACACATTGATCTCTACATATTTGCTTCAATGTTATCTCACCAATGGTCAGTCTTTTGTGCCATATCTCTAACTCAGACAAGGTTTGGTCCTTATAATTATGAAGTGCAATGTTTCTAGTTTCCTCAAGCTCAAATGTAAACAATCTACCTGTTTTCTCTCCTTTTGCAATTCTCTTGAATCCATCATGGGGGTCCTCCACAAAGGCTCCAAATTTATTGAACCTAACCTGCAAACCCTTTTCCACTATTTGTCCAACACTCATTAAATTCTTTGTGATAGTAGGTACATAAAGAACTCTGCTCAATAGATTCTTATTCCCATCAGAAGTTTTGACATTTCCTACCTTGATAACTCAATGCTTGGTATCATCACCTTTGTGCACTTGGTGCTTTCCCTTGGGCTCTTCAAGATCAGAAAGGAGAGCTATATTGCCGGCTACATGGTTTGAACAACCCAAGTCAATATAGAAGAGGTGCTCATCATTCATACCTTGTTTTGAGGTCATGTTCATAATTGGAGTAAAAAAGTTTCAATTTTTGCGACTCAATAGGCGAAAGGATGGCCATTTTTTTGTTTCATGGCTATCCCAATTTGATGATTTTTATTATGACAAATCATATTTTGAAATTGAAAAAGTGAAATTTGTTACTAATTATTTGGTGGGTAATGCCCAGTTACGGTGGAATGTTTTGCAGCATAACACCGACCGCCCCATCACATGGATCACATTTCAAGAAAAGATCAAGGAGTCCTTCATTCCTCCTTAGTTCCACTTACATGCTCATCGATCATGGACAAAATTTGGATGGAAAGATGGAGATACTATGTCTACCTACATTGAATGATTTTGACACTGACTACTACTTATTTGTTCACTTGAAATGATTCCTTAAGATACCTTGCAATGGAAGTATGAAGATGGTTTGAAGATGGGAATCCAAGTCAGGCTCCACGCACTATGTCCCATGACCTTCTATGAAGCTATTTATTTTGCATATGATGCTGAGAAGGAGTTTTAGTCCATCATCAAGTCCATTTGCTTACAACAAATGTGTTAATGACAACAACCAATCAAGCCAAAATTTCCTTTCAAGCATCCTTTCACTACTTTTTCTTCTCCTACTTTTCAATGCCCTCCTACTTTTCAGCACCCTCCTCAATCCAATTTCTCACTAGCCCACAAGACAACCCCCTTAAACCCTACCAAACCTCCAACCCTTCAAACTATGATGATGGATGCTCAACAAAAGAGGCCTTGTATCACTTGCTCACATTGTGGTAAGTATTGTCATAATAAAGCTAAATGTAGGTTCTGGACTAATGATATGAAACCTATCAGAGCTCAAGTACACAACATAGAGGTGGTTCATGAAGGCATTTAACCTAATTGGATCGAAGAAGCATTGGAAAAGGATCTAAGTACCTTGGGTAACAAAAACTTTTCAATTCAATCATTCAGAGTCCGAGGGCCTAAATTTCACAACCAAGACAAGATGTCATATGACAGGCAAAATTTTGCTTCTACCTTTCATAAGAGAAATTTTGACATGTTTATACAAGGAATTTACATATAATGTGTATATGATCTATAAAAAATGACAGGAAAATTACCAATGAGAGCTTGCCATTTGACAAGAAGTTTCAAAGAATGCCTGTTTTGACAGGCAAAATGGCCAATGATAGGACTCGAAGAGGAAGATTGAGGACAGGCAAAATGGCCAATGACAAGACTCGACGAGGAAGATCGAGAAGCTCTAACTAGACTTGAGGACTCGAAGAGGAAGATTGACGGGTTCATTTTGCATGTCTACTTCTTGTTCAAGATTGGCCTATGTATAAATTGTATTTCTTCCTTTTATGTGTGATAAAACTTTAGCCTAGATACATTTACTAAAGGTCAAGGTTCATTTTTTAGTGTGGCTATGTGAGTTGCACCTTGACTCAGTATTGCAACTCCTTCCTCGTGACATGGGATCAGAGCCAGTGTGGCTGTAGAGAGCTCGTGGAGAAGGTCGATGGTGAAGATTATGCGAGGAGGCATGGAGAAAGCATGATTCACAAATGACCTCAGATTGCTACAAAAATTGGTTTGAAGATAGAAGACTTGAAAATATTTTTGATAGTTATCCCTTTAGGGTCACTTGTTTTTGTGATATTGAAGTTTCGAAGCCATCTCGACCTCTGTTTCGAGCCCGCAAGGTGGGCCCACAGAAAAACCAAGTCAGTTTCAGAAACTATAACTTGTGTTATGTTCCGCAACACTCATATATTCGAGATCTAGAATTTCAAGTGATTCTATGTACTGTTGACACATGAAAACTGTATTTTTCTGAGATCGAACTATCACGTCATAGTTCAAAAGTGTTCAAGCAAAAATGCTGCTTGTAGTGTTTTGCAGTGTTGTGAATAGCTACAGAAATGGAAAACGCAGTTTATGAGCAATAAGCTGGACCAGAACAACTTCCATGCTTGGAGATTTAGAATGAGGAATTTCCTGATGGGAAAAGGCTACTCGAAGTACATTGAAGGAGAGAAGGAAAACACTCTACAGTTATTAGAGAGGAATCATACTGTAGACGAGTTATGAGTGTATGAAGAATGGAATCAAGGAGCACGAAAGGTAATGTATTGGCTATTTGTTAGCATAGAGGATAGCATGATTGGACACATACAAGATGCCAAGACTCCGAAAGAGGCTTGGAATAGTTTGGTCACATTGTATGCCACCAATATAAAGGCACCGAAATTGCAACTCAGGAACGAGCTACATACATTGGAGAAGAAGGGCATGTCAATAAGTGACTACACCCTAAAAATCAACAACATATGTGAGTCACTTGCATCTATTGGCGTGAACATAGATGATGATGATGATAAGGTGGAAGTGTGCCTTTGTGGTTTAGGAGCTGCATATAATCAGTTTAGAACTTTTATACAAACTAGGGAAAATATTCCAAATTCTGTTGATCTGGTATCTATGTTGATTATTGAAGAAAAGTATCTTGGTAAAGATTCAAACTCCCAAGGAAAACCTAGTGTTAATCCCCTGTATTCCGCCTCTGTTGAAGATAGAGCAACATTTGGTTGCTTCTTAGAAGACCATGAGATGGGTTTATCACCTGCAAAAGATAAATAGCCAGAAGTACTTCTTCTATCATCCTTATATCCTGCCCAATTTGCATCTCATTACAACTGCATGTCCAAATCTGATGTGTATGGGAAGTAAAGACCTTGATTATGAGTACCTTTGAGGTACTTCAAAATTCTTTTAGCAGCTTCCAAGTGAGGTGTTCTAGGTTTATGCATGAGTTGGCTTAGAACCCTTACTCCATAACATATGTCAATCCTTGCTAGTGTTGCATAGTTTAGACTCCCAACTATGCTTTGATAACCTGCAATGTCTTCGAACAAATCACCTTCATGGGCACTCAATTTATGATTTACCTCCATAGGGGTGCTAGCTACTTTTGCATCCTCCAAGTGAAACTTCTTCAACATGTCCTCTATATATTTCCTTTGAGTGATGTAGATTCCAAAGTTAGTGTATAACAACTCAAGTCCAAGAAAATATTTCAGAAACCCCAGGTCATGCATCTTAAACTCCTGCATCAATTGGTTTTTGATTCGTTTGATGCCATTGGCATCACTACCTGTAAGGATTATGTCATCCACATATACCCATAAATATATCACTGCTGAGTTACTCCTTATGATAAACAGAGAGAAATCTACCTTGCTCATCATGAATCCTTGGTCTTGAAGATAGGTTGATAGCCTACGGTTCCATGCCCCAGGTGCGTGCTTCAAAGCATAAAGAGCTTTCTTTAATTTTCATAGATGATTTACCTTGCTTGGATCTTCATAGCCAAGATGTTGAGTGTTAGCTCATAAAATTATTGTTTTTTGTGCACTGATGTATTGCATTTTGTAGATCACATGTTGATTCCAGGTGTCTTGCAAGGAGAGATGTTGCTCCGCAACAATAAATTCGATCGAATGTGGTGACATAGAGAAGCTCTCCATCGGCCATAAACGCCTTGAAGAATACAATCTTGTTGGATGGGTCAAGCCAAGGATAGTAAGGAAGGGTATTCATGCTATCATAGATCCAAGAATGGGGACAAATTATCTACCTTAAGTCTATGCACAGGTTACAGAGATAGCTATGGACCATACTACTTTTGAAAGGGGTGACAGGCCCACAATGCAGGCTATTGCAAGTAAATTGGAGCAATTATTGTCAGGTTCAATACCTCCCCAAGAACATTATGTGCATACACCCTTGCAGTCTGTACCATCATCAGAAGGAAAAGAGTCCAGCATTAAAAGTGGTGTTTCATGGGAGGCTCTGAGTGACGTAAAAGTAGAGCTTGGGGATACTACAATTGCATCTCGTTGAAGAAAGGCATTGCTCTTATCTTGCCATCAAAAGGGCTGCTGTATCTGTTCTCAACATTCCGAGTGACTCCCAGTTTTTGGATTTTTGAAGGCAGTTTTTTGTTTAGTGCATAATTTCACCAATCATCTGAATCTCTACAATCTGAATCCCTACAAGAACATCAAGACAATTAATAATGAGGCCCCGAAAAGGACCGCTCTCTCTCTCTCTCTTGTTTTTTGTTTTTTGTGTCTCTACAGGTACGAGGACGCTGGCAGCAGATCGAGGAAGGGTGTTGAGGAGAACGGGTTGTTTTTGGGGGATCGAGAGCAGAAGGAGCCACTCCCAAGGGGGTTTTTGGTGGCTCAACAGCAGATCAAGGAAGGGAACTAGGGAATCTCTCTCCACGAGACTGGGAGCGAACAATTGAAATCCAGAGACTGCATTACCCAGGGTGGTGGTTTCGGTGGAAGAGGTGTGCAACAAGAGACCAAGGAGATTTCAGCCACATAACGGTTCCATTCAGGGCAGTCATCAAATGGAAGCTGGAGTTCTTGGCTGTAAACTGAGAGAGGGCATTTCTAAGTGAGCATTACCGTGGGTCTAAAGGTTTTGAGTGCATTTGTGCTCTTTAGCTCTTCATTATGATAGCGATACATGATCTGCAAAGAAGGCCGATAGACGAGAACAAGGAAAGTCATGGAAAATCAATAGCATAGACAGAATAAAGGGCTAGGCTGGAATGAATTGAGGAGGCCCTCTGGGAGATGAGCTGGCTGCTGCATTCTCAAGATAAAAAGGGGAGGCTCTCCAAAAAAAAAGAAGAGAAGAGAGGGACTTTGGGCTTTCTTCTTGACCAACAGCTGTCGACAGGGAGGGTAAGAGCTCGTGAAGGGGAGACCTGTAGCACTGAAGCGAGAGAGAAGTCGGGTGTGGTTGTGGGCTGCTGGAGCTGAGGATGGGCAGCTGGAGGAAGTTTTGGAGTGCTTTTCTGGCAAACAAGAGCAGCAAGCGTCGAAGACTAAAGAGGGAGAGCTTCCTGACGGGTTTTGCTTTGGTGTTTGTGCAGGATCAAGAGGGCTATTAGCAAAGGCGTATCTGCTGGGGTTTGCTCTCGAGTTGGAAAGGATCGTGCTATCAAGCAGGGAGGCGTGAAGGTCTTTTTGGGTTGCTGGTTGTAGCCAAATACTTGATCAGATGGAGCTCATAAAAAAGGCAAGGAATCATAATCCTTACTGTTCTCAGCTCCATAGTAGGAGAAGTCATTTTATGCATTTTACCTTATGCTTGTTGAACACCATGGGTTCTTGAGTCGAATTGTGATGTTCCTTTCCTCACACAAATCTTGCACAATTATGTGTGTGCGAATTATGCAGGGAATTGAACACGAATATGTATCCTTTGTACTGGAAAGGTTATGCCACTTGCGATGATTTTTTTTTCCTTACATTATCTTCCCTTGTAAATCACTAGTATCACAATTGAAGCCGGTCACGGATTTCGTGGTGTGCTGGCAGTTGGAATCCCATATTGTTTGTTTGTATTTAGCATTCAAAGTGTCAAATTGTTAACCTTGAATTTATGATCTCAAGATGCTCACAAGGTTTCCCTCCTGTCATTAAGCTTTTAATCTCCTCCTCTATGGTACTTTCATCGTGTGCACGTCAAGTAAGTTTGCATGATCCGAATTATTGAAGAGAGCGCATGCATAAGAATGCTAAAATTGGTCGTCCCCCAATAAGATCCCGCTGACTCATCCCAAGAAAGAAATCCATATCGGTGAATGATGACAACTCGATTTCATACATAAATATGATCGGCTCTCAGTAGAACGTGTAGAATGCAGGGAGGCTCCCCATTTATCTCACCTTTGAATATAGGGGGAAGGGTGCTCTGTGGGCAACCAGACATTCTCTGTTTTCAAAAGATCAATTTCGGATGTGCCTCTGGAGACTTGAACTGATTAGAGCCCTGCTCACAGGAAAAATTCCTGAGGTTAGCCTACATGATGGGAACCTTAGACGTTGAAGTTACCATCCAAAGATCGATGCGGGAAATCACAAGGATATGCTAGGGAGGGAAAGAAGAAAAAGGGAAAGTGGGTTATACGTGTGTATGCAGGCATGAGCGTATGGGACGGAGTGAGTGTGACTGAGTGCAAGGGAGAGAAAGAAAGCTTGAGGGAGTGCATGAGAATTGGAGTGTGTGAAGGGGAGTGAGGAAGAAAGAAAGAGAACGGGGGGGGGGGGGGGGGGGAAGGGGGGGAAGCAAGGAGAGCAATCTCGAGAAGAAAACCATAAGTCCGGGTTCCCACTCCTTTCCCTTGTCCTAGCTACATTTGGGTATCATTCGGTGACTTTGGGAGCAGGACGAGTGTCCAATTTCATGTGATTTTGATAAAGTATAAGCACAAAAACTTGTGGTTTCCTTGGGTTTAGAGATCTATCATTTTGGTGTGTTTGCCGAGAATTGGCTTAGCACATCTCATAGAGATTTGCTACGAGTTCGCTTGGTGCCCCAATCGTGTGGCACAACCATTCTACCCCACAATTGTCTTGGTTCTTGTGAAAGAGATGGCTCAAAGACATGTAACTCCTCTTGGAGACTTTCCACGCTTTCTAGGCTCCTTCAATGAAGATCTCGATGCCCACATTCAATTATTTGAGCTAATATGTGGTGCCCATGAGATAGTGGATGAGGGTAGGAAATTGCGGATCTTTCCAGCGACGTTGAGAGGTGGTGCAATTGAATGGTATGAAAACTTGGATGTGCAAGACAAAACAACTTACGAGGATCTAAAAACCAATTTCTTGAGAAATTTTAGAGGTTTGGGTTTTGAAGAGAAACTAGTAGAGGAATTAGACCACTTACGACAAGGGGCCACCAAGAGTATTGATAAATATATTGATCGAATGGATACCATTGTGAGGAAGTTGGGAAATAGTGCACCTGATAGGGAGACCTTAAAAAGACGGTTCCTAGTGGGCTTGAATGATGAGAAAGTCGAACGATATATTAGGTTAAAGAGACCGGCTAGTCTGGAAGAGGCAAAGCATGAGGCGAGGGTTTGGGAAGAGCTCCAATATGTGCTTCAAATGCATAGAGATAGATTGAGTGCACATTCAAGAGGCCTAGGAGAAAACCAAGAGAGCTCTAAGATAGTTGAGATCACTGAGGAGAAGGTATTGGAGCTCGTGGACAAGCTAAAAGTTGACAACATTGCAAGAGTGGAACTCACTTGCCCAGTGAATGTGAGAGCATTCAACTGTTCTCAAGAATCGAGTACACTACAACCAAAGGATGAATGGCAAAGAAAGAGGATATGTGGTGCAAATGGTTGGAATGGTGGTGTACTTCGAGCCCATCAAGAAGATGGAATACTGAAAAGAATGAACCAGAATCCATGACCACATATACAAAAAGTGCAATTTGACTCAAGGGGATTAGTATGTTGGACTTGCCATCAAAGGGGACATATGGCTAGAGAATGCCCAAGTTTACAAGGATCGAGGACTCATGCCCTTATGAATAGATATGATAGGATAAGGGAACACCTAAAGGATGAAAAAACTAAAAATGTGTCAGAATCCACTAATGGTGATGTATCCACAAGCCCTTGTCTTAGTTGAAACTTTATGAGAGTTGAATTTCCTAAGGAGTGTAGATCCAAAGTGCAATCAAAGCCACGAAGAAAGATTACCGTTAACCAGGATGTTCCTGAGGTAGGAGTGGTACCTTGAGCTCAAATAATTAGATCTGAAGGAAGAATGTGTGGAGATGACATGTGTAAGAGGCCTGAACCCATACTTGCAAGGGAGAGAGATCGGCACAAGAATGATGTAATTTTAATGCCTAAAATTGTTGATGCAGTGGAATGTGACTCTCAAGAACATGGCAGGTTACAATGCAAAGTCCAACAATTAGAACATGACGAGGAGAAGTTAAGAGATGTGGTTTCCCACCTAGAAAGCAAGTTGGCACAAGAAAAGAAGAGTAGGATGCAACAAGAAGAGAAAGTGAAGGAGATAGAGAGAGCGACATATGAGTGCTTCAAAGAAGCAGAAGACGTAAAGGATAAGGAAAATAAAAGGATTGAGAATGAGGGACTTCAAGAGTTGATCAAGAGGTGGGAAATTGATCAAAAAATCCAAAGAGAGAAAATAGTGAATGAAATGGAAAAACGTGGAGAATTAGAAAGGAAAATTGAAGTATTGATGGGAAGGGTAGAAACCTTCGAGAAGACAAAAATAGGCAAACTCACATCGAAAGGAAAAGAAGAGAGATTGGGTTCTCAACATGTTGAGTCGAAGGAATGTACGATTAAGAAAGAATCAAGATCTAGAGAAGAAGTCAATGGAGATCGAGTGTGTGGGAGGCAAAAAGGAAAGGGGGACGGAATCGAGAAAGGAAAGAAAACCACCACAAAAGTAGAGAGTAGCAAGGCAATCACGACAACACCAATAATGAAGAGGACCCTCAGAAACAGTGAAACTAGAGACTCTAGGAAAGGTTGCAAGGACAGAATAGGTGATGGAAGAGAGAAAAGAAAAGAAAATTCCAAGACTCATGCTCAAGAAATAAACCACAGGGAGCATAAATGTGTGAGAAAAAATGACAAAGAAATTGATGGAAGAGACACTTTCACAACAGATCAACATATCATGAAAGAAGATAAATTTGTAAAACGGGTGAATGTTGTCTATGAGGAGATAGAGAGAGAATGTAAGGGTGTAGCAAAATGTGAGCAAAAATTTCATGATCTACATGATGTGGCTAGTGAATTAGAAAAGAAGACATTGGGAACTATGTGGTTGTGCCATATGAACCCGTGTTTTGAAGAAGGCGACCATTTTGAAGAAGACGAGCATTTGTAGGGGATCATAAGTTGGAAAGATGAAGTGACACGAATGTTAGAATGTCGAGTGCGATTAAAGAGAGGATGAAGGATATTGATAATAAATTGATGAGTGTGTCTTTTCCTCGGTGGCATGTTGGCGTTGCAGCACTAGAGGAGGATAGGTTGAATTTGTAAGGCACGGATATGAGAGTCTTATGAGGTGAGGATTTTGGGTTAGGGGTGGTTTTGGAGAGGTTTGGAACGGGGTGGATTTGAGGAGAATTTAGGGCAAGGGGTGGTTTTTGAACAAGAGGGAGATGAAGCTTGAAAGGGGTGGGATCCTATCTAGTGTTTGCAAGCCAATGCCTTGTTTGTTGGGAGAAATGAATGAGGAAGCTGATGGAAACGATGTAGGAAGCAGAAAAAAATGAGGTGATGATTGAGGTGGTCAAATGTGAGTCGAAGAGATGAGAGTAAGTGAAAAAAAAGTAGAAGAAGAGTGAGAAATAGAAACATCGGGAACGAATACAAGTGGAGGGGAGAGTTTATGTAGGGAGTGAAAAGCTTAAGAATTGGAAACGACTGAGTGAAAAACTTGAGAGAGAAAAATAAAAGTGGGTTCATGGTAGTATGTGTTTGACTAAGTATGCCAAGGATAGCTTAGGTCTGACTAGGGTTGACTTCATTAGAATTGCGAGTCTGAGGTATGAGGATAGATAGACCGAGTTGTGTTGCAAACATAGGAGACCAAGTGACACTTTTTGAGGTTGCAAATTGATGAGATGGTTAATATGTGCGGGTCTTAAGGGAAAGAGTTGACCATATAGTGTAGTGGCTCAATTTTAGCTCAAGTAGCGGCAGAGAGGTGATATGTTTCATCGGGATACATGGGTGGTTATATGTATGTATGTGATGTGTTGGGATGGTTGGGAAACAAAGCCCTTTCTTTTGTCTCCTAATTCTCAAGACTTTGGAATTGAAAAAAAAAAGAAAAAGAAAGAAATAATCATGTATATGTGTGTGTTGTGGGTGTGCTACAGTGGGCTAGTAGGTGGGTGGAATGACCTTGATGGAGTGATCGAGACCACGAGCTAACACTAGTTTCACTGTAGGCCCGATCTATATGTGGCTATGCGCCTATGTGGGCCGATAGGCGGGTGGAGTCACTTTGGCCACGTGGTCAAAGCCACGAGCTGACGTCGGTTTCACATAGGGCTAGTGTTGTGCATTGTGCATAAATAAATAAATAAAGAGAAAAAAGAGAAAAAGGAAATTCCTCTCTCGAGGGGGTACAGAAGAGAGGCGAGAGAGCATGATGCTCGGATGGGAATATGTGTTTATGTGTCGTGGGGATATAGGCTGATGTGGATTCCTGATGAAGCATGTCAAATCAAAGCTCAAGCTTGGCTGAAATTTAGCTCGCTACGTGTCTATAGAAGACTCCGACTGGAGAGATCTAATCAGACTGGTTGTCTTGTTTGTTTGTGACCCTTTTGGAAGTGTGCACTTGGACTCTTAGTTTGTGCAACGACTTGGACTCTTAGAATGTGCAACGACTTAATCTGATTGGCTTCTTGCTTTCTCTTTGTGATCTCCTTAAGGCTTGTTTGGATGACTCAGATATGTCCTCCGACCTCTTCATCTTGACCTTGCCTTTTTATTCCATAGTCTAAACTCTTCCAAGTTGATAGTGTGCTCATCATCTAAATTGATGTCTTCAATTGTGCTTGGCTCCTTCTTGTTGAGGCTTGGAAATTCTTCTTCCAAGTCATATGGCAATTTGACCTTTCTGCATTCACTTTCAAACCAAGAGTCATTCTCTTTGAACAAGAAAATCGCTATTGACCATTTTTGGATGTATTATAAAACCACTATCCCTTTTTATTTATATCATACCCTATGAAGATGCATTTCTCTACCTTAGGGTCTAACTTACCTCTGCTTTGAGATGGAACATGCACATAAGCAACACAACCAAATATTATGCAATGCTCAAGTGATGGTCTCCTACCATTCCATGCCTCATAGGGAGTCATCCCATCAAGGGACTTAGAAGGTAACCTGTTAATAAGATAAGTGGAAGTAGACACAACCTCTGCCCATAAGTAATTAGGCAATTTCTTTTCATTTAGCATAGATCTAGCTGCTTCCACAATCAATCTGTTCCTCCTCTCTTCTACTCCATTTTGCTCAGGAGTATATCTAATTGTAATATCTCTCTTGATACCTCTATCTTGGAAAAATGCATCAAACTCATTGGAGAAGTACTCACCTCCTCCATCTGACCTTATCCTCTTTAAACTTTTTCCTGTGTAATTTTCCACAAGTGCAAGATACTTTTTGAAATAACCGAACATTTCACCCTTATGTTTCATGAAATACAAGGTAGTCCACCTACTCAAATCATCAATAAATGACACATAGTATACCTTGAGCTTGAAATTAAAGGGTCCTTGCTTGGTCCCCACACATCTGTGTGGACAAGTTCCAAGTAATCCTCATGCATATAGCCTTTCTTTGTAAAGGGTAACCTGTGTGATTTACCAAACTGATATGGACCACATTTATAGATCACATGTTGCTTGGATATATTAGGTATCCCAACACATTGATCTCTACATATCTGCTTCAATGTTCTCTCACCAATGTGTCCTAGTTTTTTGTGCCATATCTCTAACTCAGACAAGGTTTGATCCTTATAACTATGAAGTGCAATGTTTCTAGTTTCCTCAAGCTCAAATGTAAACAATCGTCCTGTTTTCTCTCCTTTTGAAATTCTCTTGAATCCATCATGGGGGTGCTCCACAAAGGCTCCAAATTTGTTGAACCTAACCTGCAAACCCTTTTCCACTATCTATCCAACACTCATTAAATTATTTGTGATAGTAGGTACATAAAGAACTCTGCTCAAGAGATTCTTATTCCCATGAGAAGTTTTGACATTTCCTACCTTGATAACTCAATGCTTGGTATCATCACCTGTCTGCACTTGGTGTATTCCCTTGGGCTCTTCAAGATAAAAAAGGAGAGCTATATTGCCGGCTACATGGCTTGAACAACGTGAGCCAATATAGAAGAGGTGGTCATCATTCATACCTTGTTTTGAGGTCATGTTCATAATTGGAGCCAAAAAATTTCAATTTTTGCGATTCAATAGGCGAAAGGATGGCCAATTTGTTGTTTCATGGCTATCCCAATTTGATGATTTTTATTCTGACAAATCATATTTTGAAATTGAGAAAGTGAAATTTGTTACTAATTATTTGGTGGGTAATGCCCAGTTACCATGGAATGTTTTGTAGCATAACACCGACTACCCCATCACATGGATCACATTCAAGAAAAGATCAAGGAGTCCTTCATTCCTCCTTAGTTCCACTTACATGCTCATCGATCATGGACAACATTTGGATGGAAAGATGGAGATACTATGTCTACCTACACTGAATGATTTTGGCAATGACTACTACTTATTCATTCACTTGAAATGATTCCTTAAGATACCTTGCAACGGAAGTATGAAGATGGGAATCCAAGCCAAGCTCCACACACTATGTCCCATGACCTTCTATGAAGCTATTTATTTTGCACATGATGCTGAGAAGGAGTTTCAGTCCATCATCAAGTCCATTTGCTTACAACAAATGTGTTAATGAAAACAACCAATCAAGCCAAATTTTCCTTTCAAGCATCCTTTCCCTACTTTTTCTTCTCCTACTTTTCAATGCCCTCTTACTTTTCAGACCCTCCTCAATCCGATTTCTGATTAGCCCACAAGAAAATCCCCTTACACCCTATCAAACCTGGAACCCTTCAAACTACGATGATGGATGCTCAACAAAAGAGGCCTTGTATCACTTGCTCACATTGTGGTAAGTCTGTTCATACTAAAGCTAAATGTAGGTTCTAGACTAATGATATGAAACCTGTCAGAGCTCAAGTACACAACATGGAGGTGGTTCATGAAGGCATTCAACCTAATTGGATCAAAGAAGCATTGGAAAAGGATCTAAGTACCTTGGGTAACAAAATTTCTATTCATTCTTGACTTTGCATGCAAGGTACTATCAATGGTAAAGTTGTTAATATTTTACATGATGATGGTAGTTCACATAAATTTATTAATTATACACTAGTGCAAGATCTTCAGTTACATCCACTTCCTTCTATGTATAAAGCTAAGTCTGCATTACAAGGAACTAGATATAATATTACAAGTTAAGTGCATAACATTCAGATTTTTATAGGTACATATATAGATAAACACACATTTTAATTGCTTCTTTGCAATCATATGATGTTATAATGGGTATGCCTTTTCATCACCATTATAATCCATGCATTCACTATCAAACATAATGAGTTTTAAGTTTAACATTCAAGACATATCTTTGTCTACAATGCATGAATTTCAACCATTTACATAAATTAGTCATACTCAAGTAGAATAGGCATTTAGGAAAGGCTACAAATCATGTATTGTTGTTGTCAATTATGTAGTTGATTACACACATACACTTCCTAATGCACATAAATCATTTATGGCTTGTTACAAGGATTTTTTTTTGTAGTTGATTTTCCTTCTACACTACCACCTTCTAGGGGATCTCTTGACTATAGAATATACTTAATTCCTAGTAGTTCTCCTCCCCATAAAGCACCTTATAGACTTGGACCTTTACATAAAAAAGAAATAGCTAATCAAGTTAAGGATCTACTCCACAAAGGACTTATAAGGCCTTGTTCTTCTCCATTTAGAGCACCTATTCTTTTAGTAGAGAAGAAGAACAAGACTTATAGGATGTGCATTGACTATAGAGCGCTCAATAAGATCACAATTAAAATAGATATTCTATTCCTAGGATAGATCATTTAAACTTCATTGAACACATGTTAGAAAAATTGATCTTAAATCAACTTATCATGAGATACAAATGACACAAAATGACATAAGTCTGCCTTAAGAACTTAGACTAGTCATGTTGATTTCACAGTAATGTCTTTTGGACTTACTAATGCATGTGCTACATTTGCACGTATGATAAATAACATTTTTCATCACCAAGCTTTTGTTCTTGTTTTCTTTGATGATATACTTCTTCATAGTGAGAATGATGATGACCATGAAATTCAATTAGCAATATTCTTTAATTTGATATGCAAAAAAAAAACCTTTATTCCAAGCTTAGGAAGAGTTCTTTCTTCCAAAAGAAAGAGTACTTAGGATATATTGTTTCTAGTCAAGGCATTCATGTAGATCCAAAGAAAATTAAAGTAATTGAAGAATGGCATGTTCCTCAATCCGTGAATGATGTCTGCTCTTTTCTAGCATTAGCTAGTTTTTATAGAAATTTTGTCAAAGGATTTTCCTATTTAGCATTTCCACTCACACTATTATTGAAGAAAAAAGTTTAAATTTGCATGGGGATTAGCACAACAACAATCTTTTGAAAAACTCAAACATGCACTTTATCATGCACGTGTTTTGCAATTACCAGATTTTGCACAACCTTTCCATGTAGTTATAGATGCTAGTGGTTTAGGTATAGGTGTTGTATTAATGCCAAATGATCATCCTCTTGCATTTGAAAGTAGGAAACTTAAACCTTTTCAAAAGAGTTATTGTACATATGATAAGGAACATTTAGCTCTTCTGCATGCTTTAAAAATTTGGAAACATTATGTTATGGGTTGTGAAGCTCGAATCAAAATAGACCAACAGACTATTAAGCATTTAATAATTCAACCATTGATTTTAGATAGACACATTAAATGGGCTTCATTTATACAAAAATTTTAGCCTATGATTCAATATCAACCTCACAAAGCTAATGTTGTAGTTGATACCCTAAGTCGTTTCCCATCCCCATAAACAAATATTTTTTCAATCAATAATATTCATGTTGTTCATATTCATTCATTTCATTACATGATTCCTACTTATGCATATGATTTGTATTTTTCACCAACATGGAATGTTTTTTAATACTTCTACAACATTTAGTGAGGACCATTGCACTTTTCATAATGGATTCTTATATTTACAACACAAGTTACACATCACACAAGGTTTTAAAGAATGTTTTATGAAAGAGATGCATGAACCACCATATATGGTCATAGGGACATACAAAGTACTAATCCTAGG
Source organism: Ceratopteris richardii (assembly GCA_020310875.1). Lineage (NCBI taxonomy): Eukaryota > Viridiplantae > Streptophyta > Polypodiopsida > Polypodiales > Pteridaceae > Ceratopteris > Ceratopteris richardii. Next base: position 60,493,505 of record CM035414.1, read on the forward strand.
TGTATAGAATTTTTCTTTTGGCCAAATATGGAAAAAGATATTGCACAGTATGTTTTCCATTGCCTTATGCGTCAACATGTGAAAATGCATCCTGGTAAACCATTTGGATTATTAATGCCACTTCCCATACCTAATGGACCATGGGAACAAATTTCTATTGGAACTCTTCGTATTATTCAAAAAATTAATGAGAATGCTTTTAGACTAGACACACCTTCTCATTGGAATATACATAATTCTTTTCATATCACTTTATTGAAATCTTTTAAAGGAATGTTACTACTCACTCCTATTTTAGATGATTCTCCTCTACTTGAAGAGGATGCTGAAATTTTAGTTCTAGAGAAAATACTTGATTACGATGTTACTACTACATGCACTAGTAAGCAATCTCATATGTATTTGGTTAAATACAAAAATCACTTACATGAACAATCTCAATGGATTCATAAGACATCAGTAATTCCACATTATGATCACTTGATTTTTGCATACCATTCACAATTACATTAAATTCCAGTTTTCCATTACCATGCATGTATTTTTACATGGAACATGCTTATATTTGTTCAATGATGGGACATGTGACTTGCCATCCATGTCCATTTTATTTTCATCAACTGAGGTCAGTTGCTCGTCAACTGGGAGGCATGTTATACTTTATGGAATAATGGAATGTTATATAGATTTTAATGTCTTGAGATTTTTAATGTGATTGTGTTTTGATTAAGCAGGTCAAGATGCATGAGGATGTGAAGACACGATCGACTCATTCATATATTTTAGAAGATATTTAAAAGATAGTATTTTAGATATTTTTTGTAAAAATGATAGATCGCTTTAGAAAGTGACATTTTTGTAAAAATAGTAGATCGCTTAAAAAGCAATGATTTTGTAAATAAAGTAGATTTTCATAAATTAATTCTTTTCGAAGCACCACCCTCATGTATATATTATTGAGGACGTAATGAGAAATACATATAAATACACATACTCTGATAGACTCGTACATCAGAGTATGTGGGGGAGATTGTACCCAATCTTGTGTTTAGTCTCTTGTCTCTATCTATTCTATTTATGCGTTTATGAGATTTCTTTTCTGTACTCTCTCTGCATATGTTGTCCCGGGGTTCTTAGCAAGGAGGGTAAAAGGATAACAAAGAGCTTGACTTGGATTCTCCTTTGAAATTTCATTGAGGAAAAAAAAAATTAGTTGAAGTAAGGAGAAAGAGAACCTTAGATGACTTAAGTTGCCTTCTTGCACCATGAATACATGAGAGGGGAATCGTTCTAATGGAGAATCTTTTATAGCACGACTTGAGAGGGCACAATAGTGAAGATTTTAGACTAAGTTAATGATCGTGTAAAGGTATTATTATTATTATTATTATTATTATTATTATTATTAATGCCTTGTATTAATTTATCTTCCCAATGACTATTGCAAGTGCACAACCACTTGCCTTATTATAAAGTCTAAAAATGTACCGTAAGATCAACAGCTCGCAAAAGGCTTAATTAGTGTAAGGAAACATCGAATCATATGGTCTTTAAATATGTGATCCTTCCATTCATATTCATATTGGATATATTAATTCTTCTAAAAAGTTGGAGCCAATAGAAACCTTGTACTCATAGCTGGCAGATGGCTAGGGTTCAAGTCCTGCCCAAGGCTGGATGCTTCAGCTCTTAAGAGTATATTCTAAGTTCTATGTACCATATAGTGGGTGTGTGAGTGTGATTTCAATTCCTGTTGTATTAAAAAAAAATATTGACAAGCACTCACACTGATATAAGCGAGGTAAGCCTTTTCAATTCAATCATTCAGACCCATCAATAGCTAATCCTTAAACCATTGGAAAATGGCCTTATAAATAAGCAAAGTATTCAAGGGAATTATTTTCAATAGACAATTCCTCAGTTCCTCATTTACAGTAGTTTTCATAAGTTTGCATATTGAAAGATGCACCTTACGAGGTCCACAGGTCATTCACAAGAGTGCAACAATGCAAGTAAGTGATATCTCGCTAAACTAATAGGCTTCTCATACTGTTTTTGAATGTGCTCAAATATTGCTTCTACTTTTTCTTCTTCAAACAACATACACAAGAGTGTGTCAATCATACATGGAAACCCACAATCGTTTCAATGGACACTTAGAGAAATTTAAATATAGACACTTAGAGATCATCAAGAAGACCTCCTCATAGAGATATCTCGAACTATGATGATGTAGAATGCCTAGCTAAAACATTCATTTGGACCCCCATATGAGGCCTTTGATTAATTTCTGTAACCCTTCATGAGGTAAATACTTTGCAAATCCAAGAAAAGTCTGCTGAAACTTCATTGATAATTCCCCTCTATGATCGAGTGGCATGTTACTTCCAAAGAGAGAGTGAGAGCTATCTCTAAAGAGGTGCTCGATTCCTGCTTCAATTCAGTGCTTGAAGGACCTCCATTACAGTGATGCCATTGCTCCGTGTCTTGTTCCCCTATCCTATGCCAAGTCCAACAGTCCTTAAAGATCATGCCATGAAAGCTATCCCTAGCACTTCATCGTAGCATCATGTATCTTCATATGGCTTGTTTTGGTTTGTTCATTTTTCCATTATAACAACATCTGGCGTGGTTTTTTCATCATGAAGAAAACTTTCCAACCTCATTCATTCCTGCTCTGCTCTTCATTGCTATGCTTGAGTTCTCCATGCCTAGAGACCATGTGATGTTAGGTGCGCAGCAGCTACAGGACGATGTCGCAGTTCTCAGAAAAGGAGACGGAGAGAGAGAGACAGAGAAAGATTTCTGTACATTGCTCGCACAACGACAGCATACGCGCTCACGACAGTGGAGTTCTATTACATTTATTCGTGATTTTGGTTTTACATTGTGAGATGCCACGTCATCAAGTCTCCCCCTCAAGCTCAGAATGAGCTTGAATACAAACTAAAAGAAATACATATGTCCATAAAAGATGAAATAACATGAAATGAAATCTAAATACAAACTAAAGCTTTTTAACTCCTAAAGCTTCTCTAAAGTAGATGAACTTTTCTTTCGGAAGAGCTTTGGTGAAGATATCCGCCACTTGTTCTCCAGTGTTGATGTGAATCAGCTGCACTTCTCCTTCGATGACTTTCTCACTAACAAAGTGATAATGAACTTCGATGTGCTTCGATCTCGCATGATAAACTAGATTCTTCGATAGCATTATGCTGCTCACATTGTCACAATAGATGACTACCTTTCCATCGATGTAGACTCCCATGTCTTTGAGTAAGTACTTAATCCATGTTGCTTCACAAACGGCTTGTATAATGCCTCTATATTCAGCTTCGGTACTTGACAAAGCGACAGTTGATTGCTTCTTACTACTCCAAGAAATGATTGCACTTCCAAGCGAAAATGAAAATCCACTCGTTGACCTTCGATCCATGACATTTCCTGCCTAATCGGCATCTGTGTATGCATATATACATGGCTGAACTTTTCTCTCATAAAACAAGCCAAAATTACATGTTCCTTTCATATATCGTAATATGCGCCGCACTGCATCTAAGTTATGCATAAACTGACTCACCAAACCAACTGCAAAGCTCAAATCCGGTCTTATCTTTGTTATATAAATCAAACTTCCAACCATCTTTCTATACATATTGGCATCATGCAAGTACTTTCCATCATCCATAAGCTTCACATTTGCATCAAGTGGCGTATCAATAGGTTTGCAAGCACTCATACCAAATCTCTCAAGCATTTCCAACATATAATTGCGTTGTATCATCCAAATTTCCTCTTTCATTGAAATTACTTCAATTCCCAAAAAGTATTTTAGCTCTCTCAAATCCAACATCAAAAATTCCAGATTTTAATTGCCCTTTCAAATCATCAATCCTCTTCTCATCATTGCCAGTAATGATCAGATCATCGATATAGATCACTAAGAGAATCATTTCACTTCCTTGATTTCATACAAACAGTGAATAATCAGTTGCATATAGACTTCCTCATGCAATTTGCCATTCAAAAATGCATTCTTAACATCCATTTGATACAATGTCCAATTGTTCATAGCAGCACATGCAATCATGCTTTTTACCGTTGTCATTTTCACCACTGGACTAAACGTTTCATCATAATCTAATTCATATACTTGTGCATATCCTTTTGCAACTAGACACGCTTTAAATCTTTCCAATAAACCATCACTTTTGCACTTTACTTTGTATACCCATTTACATCCAATAGCTTTCTTATTCGCTGGCAATTTCACTAATTTCCATGTATCATTCTTCTTCAATGCATTCATCTCATCATCAATTGTGTTGCACCAATCTTCATTTTGTGATGCATCATAAAAATTTTTTGGTTTCTCATGCTTAATTCTTTTTGTCATATATGCATAATGAAGCTTCATAGACTTATTGTATAGATTCAATCTATCCACATGATGTTTTACTCTCGTACATCGTCTCAAAGATATTTCTTCATGTGTCTCTTTCCTTGCATGTGGGGGAACATATTTTTCCTTCATATTTTTCAACGTGCCAGGCATAACTATCTCATCTTCAATATTTGAATCAGACATGTACGTATCTTTCCCTTTCTCCTTTCTTCTTGCATAGTCTTGTGCATTTTCACTATGACGTTTCAGGTGTAGGAAACTCATATGAACCATAATCTTGACTTTCTTCATGGTTAAAATTCCTACGACTTGATCTTGGCTCATCATGAATATTATGCATAGAATCATCCATGTCATTCTCTATCACAGCCATGTCTTTAGGTGCGTACCATGATGCTTTTTCATCGAATATAACATCTCTACTCACTATACATTCTTTTGTAACAAGATTATAACATTGATATCCTTTCTTCTCTTCTGAGTACCCAACAAATATATACTTTTCAGATTTTGCTTCAAACTTGTGTCTCAATTGACTAGGCACATGTGCATAACAAATACTTTCAAAAACTCGTAAATAGCTAACATTAGGCTTATGCTTCCATAGCCTCTCATAAGGTGTGAGATCATGAACCATGCCTATGGCAGCTCTATTTATAACATGGACAGCTGTATGACAAGCTTCTACCCAAAACATATCTGGCATGTTCTTTTCATTCAACATGGCTCTAGCAACTTCCTCTATCACACGATTTTTATGTTCTGCAACACACCATTTTGCTGTGGTGTGTCTACAAGATAATTGACTTCTGATTCCATGATCACTTAGGTACTGATCAAATTCTCTTGAGATATATTCTCCCCCTGAATCTGATCGTAGGCACTTTATATACATTCCCAATTGCTTTTCAACCATATTTTTGAATCTCACAAAGCACTCAAAGACTTCACTCTTATGCTTCAGGAAGTAAATCCATGTATATCGGCTATAATCGTCAACGAATATCAAAAAATATAGTGAGCTACCAATTGATTTTGTTCTAGCAGGTCCAACCACATCACTATGTATTAGCTCTAATGGTCTCATTTTGTGCATTTCTCTTCTTGGAAACTTCATACGTTGATGTTTTCCAAATGCGCATGCTTCACAAATTCTTTCAAAGTTTAAATGACCAAATCTTGGTAATCCACGAACATTTGCTTTTCCATGGACTTCAATTTTCTCAAATTAATATGACCAATTCGTTTATGCCATAATTCAGCTATATCTAAATATTCACTATTCTTGGCATACATGTTTTCATAAAGGGGTGTACCCATATCAAACGTGAACAATCTACCCATCTTCTTTCCATGACCGAGTAATTTTTCTCTTTTTCCATACTTGAAATCATGTATAAAACAACCATGTTTGTTGAAAGTAACTTCCATGTCTTGATCTGCTACTTGACCAACCGAAACTAGGTTCTTTGTAATGCTAGGCACATGTAAGACATCACTTAATGTGTTTCGAACACCATTTCTTTGTACTAGAGATACATGTCCAACATCGTTAATCATATGTAAGGTATCATCATCAGTTGCCATATACTCCTTAGTCTTCAAAGCCTCTTTTGACTCAAAACAATTTCCAATGCTTATCATGTGGTTTGTGCAAGCAGAGTCTATGTACTAGCTCATATCGTTTCCAGGTTTTGACATACTATTCAACACATGCTCCATCGCAAACATATTATCTCTACCATAGTCTCTATATAAACTTTTAGTAGCAAAATTTTCATGTGCCGCATAATGGCTTCTACCTCTTCCTCTTTGACTATTTTGCTAATAATAACAATCTTTCTCAAAGTGACCATACTTTTCACAATGATAACAATTTCCAGGTACTTGTGATCTTCCTCTACCTCTAGAATATGATCTTCCTCTACCTCTTGGCACATCCACTATATTTGCATTTCTAGAAATGATCGTCCACGACTAGAACCTCTTCCTCTATTCTGAAAGAATGCATGATCTCTCGAATTACCACTTCTAGATGCATTCAAACCAAGTTTTACTTCTTTTGTCATGCAAAGAGCTACTAGCTCGTCAAAATCTGACATAGTGCCTCTCACTAAGATAGAAGTATCTAAGCTCTTGTACTGTGGTCGTAGACCATTTAGCATAACTGAAACCATATCATCATCTTCGACTTTGCAATTTATGGAAGCTAAATCATCAGTGATCTTCCTAATTTCGGCACATAATCTGTTATGGACCTGTTTCCACACCATATGCTATGCAACTTTTGCTTTAAGTGAATCTTCCTAGCTTTCGTCGACGTACCATATATCTTATGGATTATATCCCAAGCTTCCTTCGGTGTGCTAGCTTTCATAATATGTGGAATCAGGCTCTCTGATATACATATCGAAATCCAATGGAGAACCTTTCTAGATTTTTCTATCCACGTTTTATACTTTTTTTGCTCTTCTGTATTCAGATTCTCTGGTAACTCAGAACACTCGTCCTCTCCGTTCACTAGTCCCCATAGATCTTTTTCCATCAAGAAATTTTTCATCCTATACGACCATATGTGGTAATTGTCTTTATTCAACTTATCACCAACTATTTGCACAATATTATCATCCATCTTTGCAATTTTAAGCACTTCTCTATGCTATGGTAATTTTATGGCGAGGCGTAGAAAAATTTCGACAACATTTCGACTGTATTTTTAGATATATGCACCAAAAAGTCAATCTTCACAAGTAATCTCAATGATTTTTCTCTTTTTATAAGCACTCCCTACGTCTCTATGCACTTATATGCTCAATTTCTACCTCTCCAAAAAAATTTCGGCAGAGTCTCCTTTGTCCGAACTATATATGAACCAAGTCAACTATAGTCACTCCACTCCAAAAACCCAAACTCTAGGTAAAAGCATCAATAAGAGTCCGTAACGTAAGCAAATATACTCTGACGGGAGGCCTCAAAAATATACATTCATCCCGTGATCGATACACGAGGTCTTTGGACTGTCTTCTCTTTGGTCTTCCACCTATATCACCAGAGTATCTCCAAGCATGAGAATACCCCAGTTAAAAACCTCACCACGTCCCTCAGTTTTTGTTTAAATTCAAGGTTTTCAGCAGGGTAATATAAAACCTCACAAGGTGCGTGAGTTGTCCAATTAAGGACCCGCAATATCATACATTCGTCTCACAACGTGTGAGTAGTGTACATTCACGAACCCGCAAGAAAATATATATCGTCGTCTGCCACATGCACTCAAAATGAAGAGCACGAAATCCAAATGTGTACCTGACAAAAAAAAGACCTCTCACGGCACAGTTGTCCTAGGCATTATTTAGTCGTCAGAAAACCAGCATATATAGTTGCTGTCAATGACAGTTTGAATTCGATGTGCAATGGTGATGACGAATTGATGCCTTTCGCGTGTGCGCAACAACAACGATTACACTTTGTGATATGCTTTTCGGTTACTGCTGCCCTCGATCATAAAGATAATTCTCTCTCTGTGTTGTACGCTCTGATTGTCGACATCTCTACTGTAGTGCTTGCGCGACTATGGCGCTGTCATGATACACAGGAAGGCTCTGATACCACTCTGTTAGGTGCGCAGCAGCTACAGGACGACGTCGCAGTTCTCAGAAAAGGAGACGGAGAGAGAGACAGAGAAAGATTTCTGTACAGCGGCGGCATACGCGCTCACGGCGGTGGAGTTCTATTACATTTGTTCGTTTTTTTGTTTTTAATGCCACGTCATCATGTGAAACATGCCCCAAGATCTTATGTTCTTATTTACATGAGACCTTTTTTCTAGAACAAAGACGTAACGCATATGTATTCATGCGACGAGATTTAGAATGGATAACTTGTGCAATACACTTCCCAACTCGATTTGGAAGAATGAAATCACTCGAGCTTTTCATAAAACATGCAACATGTGGGCAAAATCAACGCCAAACAACATCATAATATGTCGTAAGAACAACCTTGCATTATAGCACGTATACAGTCAAAGCAATTTTCAGCTACAAGACCACCTCTCTGCTTTAATTAGAACACAAAAAATCCTTCACCATCGTCACTACTCTTGAAACCCCTCGGAAGAGAAGGTGGAGAAACCACTACTACTTCTCCTCATCTCTCAGAATTTCTAGCTCTTCCCCTTCGCAAAACAGCCCTTTTCTTCTTCACTCTTCTGATAGCGCTTGATGGGCATCCTCTGAAAGAACGTGACGAGCCAATAAACTTGCATCTGATGCTCCATTCATGTTCTTCTTCCTCCTTCTGCCAAAGCACACTAGCCAACTTTGGATCCTCCATGCTCTCTCGAGTCCCCTCCCCCCATCTCCTTCGCGAAGGGCTTTCCCCCATTTTTTTTCCTTTCCAAAGTACCTCTGCCTTTCTATAGAATCACACATACCTGAAAAAAACACATGTCGTTTATTGCTATCTTTAAAACTTTATATTTACATGTATTTTGTATGCATTTACATACATGCAAAAGTGTGTTCACGACACATTATTTATACATAGCAAACATGCATATCCAACAGCTTGCACACGTAATGCACATGCATATTCACTTGCACATTCACATCCGCGTAAAAACACTTACACAATAATAACACAAAAATATATGAACACAAAGACCTTGTGCATAATTATAGTCACATATAATTGGCACTAGTAAGCTTATATGAGAACACATATTGAAACCCATATTTGAGTGAGCAGGTATGCATAAATGTTTGCAACTAACGCCCTCTTATACACACATTTGTACTAACTCATTTTGTAGGTGCACATACTACGATGAATTGAGAACCACAACTTCATATGAGAACCGAATGAAAGATCAATCCAATCATAGATGCAAGATGAATCATATAAAATGCAAGTGTGAATTTATACACATACACTAGTTATCATGCTTTCATCAGTATGTTTCAATTAAGGTTTTCAAGGAAAGAAATCACCAGAAATGACTTATATCCATAAATTCCTATGAATCGAGTTTTCCAAAAGCATCGATTAACTTCGTTTCGTAATTCCTCATCATCTTCACAATGAAACTTGCAAAGTTAGTACTTTCATCCATTTCATTCAATTGTAGCGTACCTTTTAGAAGAGCTTTAAATTGGTGTTCCATTCTTGATTATCAAGCTTTGGCTTCGCATCATGACCACAACATGGGTCTCCAAGATGTGGTCAACTCTCTCTCTCTCTCTCTCTCTCTCTCTCTCTCTCTCCAAGCCACTGTGTATCATATCTGAGCACTGCTAATTTTCATTTCTCTCTCTCTCTCTCTATCTCTCTCTCTCTCTATCTCTCTCTCTCTATCTCACTCTCTCCCTATCTATCTATCCATCTATCTATCTATCTATCTATCTACCTATCTATCTATCTATCTATCTATCTATCTATCTATCTATATATGCTTCTACTTATCTATCTATCTATCTATCTATCTATCTATCTATCTATCTATCTATCTTTCTATCTATCTATGTTTTTAAAAAGGTCTCTCTATTCTATAAGTTGTTCTCCCTCTCTATCTATCAACATATACATGCAGTCAGTTTGAGTATGCCATCACATTCCCAAGCTTTCACTCTCAAAAGTCCTAAGTATGCTTACTAATTCTATTCATATCATTCCTTGTCTTTCATACTTCATACAAAACCATAATAAATGTTTGCTATCTTGATCTCTACTTGATTTTCCTAAACTTGTACATATCTTTATCACACACAAAAATGCAATGCATATGTTCTTTTAAAGAAAATAGATTTCAAATTGGAAACATCTCACCTGAGTAATTTGGTTTATTTTCATCGTTGTTCGATCCAACCTTTCTTCAATTGCCCGATTTATTGTTCTTCATTAGCATCAGCATCAATATCATCAACATCCTCCATCATCATGACATCATCATTCATCATCATTCATCATCATCAATCATCATCTTCAATCATCAATCATCAATCATCAATCATCAATCATCAATCGTTCATCAATCATCATTATCATCATCATTATCATCATCATTCATCATCATCAATCATCATCATCAATCATCATCATCATTCATCATCATCATTCATCATCATTATTCATCATCATTAATCATCATCATCAATCATCATCATCAATCATCAATTGTCAATCATTCATCAATCATCATTATCATCATCAACCATCATCATCAATCATCAACATTCAATAGCTCTTGATCATTCTCATATGTTTTCGATATGCTTCTTCTTTAATAATCCTTCAATATTTGCAAATATATCTTAAAAAGTTAGATTTTTGCTTCTCTTGTTCTTTTTCAAAGTCTTAGAAGGCTTTGCAGTTGTCCTAGCATTTCCCTCGATTTGCTTAATAATCTCATCAAGCAACTATTTCTCTGCTTCGTTAACTTGTTTATCATATTTTATATCTTCTTGAGTTTCGTCTTTCTCTTTTCTTAATCAATCTTATAAAAGTTTCGTAACTTTCTCTTGATCATAAAATTTCTCATTAGTTAAAAGTTTGGGATCAAATGAGACATATGGGCTTTCTTTGATTTCTCTTGAATTTCTCTATCAGATTCTCTTTTATTTCCATTTGTTCTTTTAACATATGCTCAATGTTTTGTTTTTTAACCTTTATTTGTCTACTTTTGGTTTCTTCAATAGGTTTGTCTTGATTCTGAATAGATAGCATTCTCGTTTGTTTACTAGATTTCCATATATTTTGAAATGAGTTTGATCTAGTTTTGGTCTCCTCAAAGTATTCCTTCATCCCACCTTTTCCTACATTCAAATGTAAAGGGTATTGATCTTGATATTTATAAATTTTTCCTTCATGTTCACTTACTAGTTTATGTTTGCATGCACTTTCAAGACAAAGAGTCATCGAGCTTGAGGAGTATTAGAAGTACCTATGTATCAATTTTCATAATTGTTTAATTCTGTTTGAGCCCTCATATAAGCTTTGGAACCTAATTTTTAAATAAGCCGGACACTATGTTTGAAAAAGGCCAAAACTAGTAAAAAAAACTATAAAAAGAGCTAGAGAGCTCATTCTTGAGGTCATCTTTTTAGTAGTTAGTTGAGGTTGGCTTGGTAGAGATTGAAGCTTTTGTAAGAAAGTTCTTTTGTAATTGAAAGCTTCCATTGTTCCTATCTTTGTTATCTTGCCTTGTGTGTGTGTGCATGCATGTATGTGCTTGTCACTCATATTTGTTCACCACAATTGCTCACAATATTCATATCCTCTTCAAATCTTCACAGATTGACAAGTAAAGGAGGTGGTGCTCACGCTTGGGCTACACCACTTGGTCATGGAATAATCCTCTAATGCTAGCCTTCCACAGGATCTATCCATGTATCTATCTATGTATCTATCTATCTATCTATCTATCTATCGATCGATGCTCCTATCTATGTATCTATCTATCTATCTATCTATCTATCTATCTATCTCGCTATGTATCTATCTATCTATCTATCTATCTATCTATGTTTTTAAAAAAGTCTCTCTATTCTATAAGGTGTTCTCCCTCTCTATCTATCAACATATACATGCAGTTAGTTTGAGTATGCCATCACATTCCCAAGCTTTCACTCCCAAAAGTCTTGAGTATGCTTACTGATTCTATTCATATCATTCCTAGTCTTTTATACTTCATACAAAACCAATCATCCTTCAATATTTGCAAATATATCTTGAAAAGTTAGCTTTTTACTTCTCTTGTTCTTTTTCAAAGTCTTAGAAGGCTTTGCAGTTGTCCTAGAATTTCCCTCAATTTGCTTAATAATCTCATCAAGCAACTATTTCTCTGTTTCATTAACTTGTTTATCATATTTTATATCTTCTCGAGTTTCTTCTTTCTCTTTTCTTATTCAATCTTATAAAAGTTTAATTGAGATTGTAATTTCGTAACTTTCTCTTGATCATAAAATTTCTCATTAGTTAAAAGTTTAGGATCAAATGAGACATATACATCTTGGGCTTTCTTTGATTTCTCTTGAATTTCTCTATCAGATTCTCTTTTATTTCCATTTGTTCTTTTAACATTTGCTCAATGTTTTGTTTTTCAACCTTTATTTGTCTAGTTTTGGTTTGTTCAATAGGTTTCTCTTGATTCTGAATAGATAGCATTCTCGTTTGTTCACCAGATTTATTATTCTCAAGTCTTTTTGGTTTCCACAGCTTTTGAAATGATTTTAATCTAGTTTCGGTCTCCTCGAAGTATTCCTTCATCCCACCTTTTCCTACATTCAAATGTAAAGGGTATTGATCTTGATATTTACAAATTTTTCCTTCATGTTCACTTACTAGTTTATGTTTTGCATGCACTTTCATATGCCAAGAAATCCCAGAACATATGCCCATATTGATCGCACGAAAAGCATTGTATAGGTCTCTTCACAACCCAATTTAAATTTCTAGGTATCTCTCTAGGAACCTTAACTTGGTCCACAAGTCAATTTTATGTTTCAATTATGAAACCTTAGAATCCATTTCCTTTTTTACATCTTTAATGCTTATGTCGATCAGTTGAATAGTGTGAGATATTGCATTTATAGTTTGCATCAAGGTCATAATGATACCAAGCTTTGATTTTATAGATGCATTCATGTTAATTTCTATTTCTTCAAATCGCTCTTCATATCTTCTAAATTTTTCTTCAATCATTTCCTTCATTTTAATTTCCTCTTGTTATGATGTAAGCTATGAAAGAAGTAGATTCCTAATCCAAGTGATAATAGAAAAGTGCAAACCCGTATGATCTAAACTTATGAAAATCGTGAATGATCAAACTCAAGCAAACAGAAACAATCTTTCTGTTTAGTGTATGGATCAATGCAAAAATTCAAAGAATTTAAAATGCTAGTACCTGAAATATTTGATTTGATGCCAAGGTTTCCTATTTCTCTTCTGAAGGTTTGGGTGGCATGTCGAGGATCACCGGGCCAACCACCTTGCTTCACGTTGGGTTTAGGTGTTGGAGAGCCAAGGAGGTCTAGAGGGAAGAGCAGTGCAGGATTGGGTTAAGTCTCGCTGGGTGTGCATCATCCCCCTGTCTAGCGAGTGATGTGTGCACAATGTGCACCCCGCCTTGGTAGGATGATCGTATGTCATAGGCTCACACCTTGGAAGAGAAAGGAAAAGCTCAATCACATGGAACAAAATCATAAGGTGTATGCATCGTGAACGTGGAATGACAAATACAATGCTATAAAAAGCAACAAATCACCAGACGCGATGTGCCAAATAAACAAACTATGCTCAATGATGGCAATGGATATACAAGTTATGTCACCAAGTAACTCTGAATAATACAAAAAAACCTCCGCTATAGTGCATATCACTCAATACAAATAGACTCCTCAACTGCAGTGCAAGAAGTCGTCCTTCGACTTCTCTTCGATCTTCATGGTAGGATCTTCACTTCTCTTTTGATCTTTGATCTTTGTAACTCCAAAAGCTTTACTTTAAACACCTCTCTTTACTTCAAAGTCGCGCAGTAACCTGGAGATAATCCACGGGGGTAATGCTTCACTTCGGGCTTCAAAAACTTCGACTTTACTTCATATAATATCTTGAAAGCCAGTTTTGGATGAATCTTTATGACATGATCATTTCCCTTGCAATATATAGAAAAATATTTCTACCTTTTTGTCTTTGTCTCATCTTTGCCTTCCTTCTTTGACTAAGCAGCATTAGCAAATTTTTGCTTACTAGTATATTAGCTCCATTTAACTTTGCCATTCTAGGTAGCTAGAAATCTTGATCTACAACATGCATAATGGACCTGTTTTGTCTCAAATGACCTTCCTACAACAAAACAATGACTAACTCCTTAAATGTTAAGGCATTAAGATTTTGTCTCATCATCAATGGAAGAGTAGAAGCAAAACTTTGATATGAATCTAGAAGAGCGTTAAGAATAGTCAACACAAGTGAACTATTTGGCAAGACTTCATTGGAAAAAATCAATTGCTCCAAAGCTTTGAGATTTTGTCATAAAAATGCCCATAGAATTTCCTATATTCACATGCTTGCTCTCCAATTGTTTTTATAGGTAAGAAACAACAGCCTCATTTTTTCCCTACTATAAAGTGGTAAGTGTATGTCCAAGCATCCTTTTCTATTTTACAAGACCAAATATGAGGGATAATGGAACCTTTTATAGACAAAGCTATCAATGCATGTGCTTGAGCATCTCTACCATCCTAACAAGTTTGCTTTGTAGTAGGTGCAAGAGGAACCCCAATAGGAAGAGGAATTTGAAGATTTTTTTTTTCAATGTCATCTAGATCTCCTTCAATAACTCTAGTTGTATGTGTAGTAGGACATTTTTCAACACCATGCACAATATTCCACCTTGCTTTTTCTACCAATGCATCATGCATCATACCCACATTGATTAATTAGTACCATCCAACCTATCCTCTATAGCCAGCATACAGAATACATCATTGTTTTTAGCCATGGCCACTAACTAAATACCTTGATGCAAAAAATGATTGTATCTCAAAACATTGAACAGAACCATCCTATTGAGCTCTCCTAAACATGCAGAAGACTTTGAGATGCTTGTATTGGCAAACCAAACTTGTATATATCTTTGGCACAAAAGGATGAAATTCTCTACATAGGCACTATGATAGTTCTTTGGAGGCTGAAAAAAAATCAAATCAAAATTTTGATGCCAGAAAGAAAATACATTTTTGAACTCCTAATTTCCTTGAGTATGTTCAACAATTTGGGTGCGATTCTGAGATTGTGACCAGTGGGGTGTTAACAACTGTGAAGAGGTGATGGCCTATAGATAGAGATGAGTGGGTGTTCACAAAAACTTGCCTAACACTTGCAAAGATAGCTCCATGAATATCTAATATACTTCTTTAGCTTGCAAAGTATGCATTAAGAACCAAAGATTCGGTTGGAACATCTTTGCCAAATGATTGCATAAAAGTAGATGAATTTATACTTCACAAGACTTGGAAAACCTTGTATTTTGGGAAGTGTAGTCATAATAGAATGCTGAAAGCTCACACAATGGTAGAGAGATTTCGCATAAATTCAAGTAGATTATCAAGCTACCTAAAGAAGCTTATTTCATGAATCTAGCTTCACTATGGAAGGAGAAATAAGTATTACAAGTCTTGGGGGCACCCCAAATTTTCAAGAAGAAGATGAAGTATAGACACATGCACATTCAGAACTTCATAATTCAAGATCTACTCATTCAAAGATAATGAAACTTCATATGAAGGCTCATAAATATTTCTCTCTAAGTGATCCAAGTAAAAATTAGGAAATTGGATTCTCACACACAGAGAAATTAATTAGACATGTTGACTATGTACCTCAAGGTACTATAGGAGAACAAAGAGAATGAGTACTCAAGATATATGAATCATAATGCATATTGATATTGTACATATGATACAAGGGTGTTGTGAAGGACTACTCTCACTTGAGCTGAATAGAGTTTATGCTAAAAACCTTAGCTCAAAAATCTTTAAAATTCTCATTCTACGCTACAAATAGAAGGGGGTCCATTCATACATGATTTTGCATTTGAATCTGGATGGGTCATCCACCTAAAGTTAACGAGTGGTTTAAATTTGAATTCCAAATTGAGTGGTAGATTTTGGCTCCCTATGTCCATGAGATTCCTCTCTATGTTTTCGTTCTACATTTAACTAAGATAACTTCAAGGATTTACCCTTTGAATTTTACAAACATAGGTTCACATGACTACATACATGTGAAGTAGGTAATGAAAGTAGTTTAAGAGCTAAAGCAAAGCTCTTAGGCTTGATTCTTGCACCAACAACTCCTCTGCAAGCCTAAGAAGCTGGATTCTTCATTTCTACAATATCTCTTGTAATGCAATCATTGATTTGAATATATTTAGCTTGACTCCATCCAATGCCTTTGTCATCATATCTACACATTGTTGATGAGTTGATACATGTTGGGAAAAATGGATGGATGATCCAAGAGATTGAGTAGGTACTGCTAAAACCTGCTTTGTACCAGCCCTCGTTAGCTTCAGACTTGATTAGTAGACTTCCTTAGCTTCCCAATGACACCAAGAAATAGCCTATGTCCTTTGGAAATGATGTGTGCAATGATTGAATCAAAACACATAACTTTGGAAGTCACAAAGTCAAGAAAACCTTCTATTTTGGTCTTGATACCTGCTCAATGTTTCGCTCAGTGTGACCAGCACAATAGCAATTGATAAAATTCCTTCTAGGGGTATTCAATTAGCTTAGTAAGCTAACATTTGCAATTCGAATGATTTAAAATGGCAAACTATACTCAGAGAAGTTGATTTAGCAAAATTAGCTACACCCCCGACTTTTTAGGACTGTAGTAGAGATAGATCAGTAAGCACCTCGACCACCATTTCTCTGAATTGGCTGAATGAAATCACTTCAAACTTTGTCAGCATGTAGATGACTTTGCGTTAAATCTAACAAGCTTTGAATCACTGAATTTGGAGTAGTATTGACCTAGATATGTCCTTGACAAGTTAACAGACTTTGGAGTAGACAAGCAGTGAATATAGAGATGAATGATGTAAATGTATCTATTGATTAACAATTGTGTACAATCCCATTGGCATGTCTAGCATTTCCAAATGGTGTAGAGAGGTGTAGGCTATGGTATAGTCCTTACACACACTCAAGCTCAACAGAATGAGCCTCGGGAATGGAGTGTTCTACCCGTGACTTTTTTACATCCAATTTTATAGGGAATGACTTAGGATTTGAATTCAAATTCAAATCTTTGGCTTCCTATGATCAAGCATCTAAAAGTTTGGAGATATTCTCTCAATCAAGTGATCTACTTTTCCACGAATCACTTAGGTAGGTGATTACAAAAGATTCTAAGTCAAATTAGACTTTTACACTGAGGTAAAGTGGTAATAAACCACTAGTATATGTTCCTATGGTTCTTCATGCATGTGGAGTCTTCATGTTGTCTTCCAAGCCAAATGTGTAGGCTTGTGATTTACACCAAAAGCTCCCCCTCAAGCCAAACATTTTGGCTTAAGTCTTCATCTTCAATCTTCAAGTACATCCTGCAATCCAATCATAGATTTGAACCTGCAAAGTTTGGTCCCATCCAAAGCTTTAGTCAGCAAATGTGCACATTGCATGTTGGTTGACACATAGGTCAGCTGAATGTCCTTGCTTAGCAACTTCTCTCTCACATAATGATAATGAACTTCTATGTGTTTGGTCCTGGCATGATAGATAGGATTAGCTGCAAGGTGAAGAGAACTTGTATTCTCCAAAGATAATTGGAGGCCTAGTATATAAGCCCAATTCTGAATACAAAAGCTTAATCCAAATTGCTTCTTGAGTGGCATTAGCTAGCCCTCTATACTCTGCTTCTGTAGAAGACAATGCAATAGTTGGTTGCTTCTTTGCAGACCATGAAATTGGTTTGTCACCTTCAAAAGAAATGTATCCTGAAGTGCTTCTCCTATCATCCTTGCATCCTGCCCAATCTGTATCTGAAGAAACTTTTATGTCAATATTTGAAGTGTAAGGAAAGTACAAACCATGGTTCTGTGTACCCTTGAGATACTTTAGGATTCTTTTGGCAGCCTCTAAGTGAGGTATCCTTGGCTTGTGCATAAATTGACTTAGCACACTAACTCCATATGCAATGTCAATTCTAGTTAAGGTAGCATAGTTCAAGCTACCTACCATACTTTGATAACCTGTAATGTCTTGGACTTCATCACCTTCATGAGCACTTAGCTTTAAGTTCACCTCCATTGGAGTGCTTGCTGCTTTAGCATCCTGCAAGTGAAATTTCTTCAAAATGTCCTACACATACTTCTTCTGAGTAATGTATATTCCTGAATTAGTGTAAACTAATTCAAGTCCCAAAAAATACTTCAATAATCCAAGATCATTGATCTTGAATTCCTTCATCATCTGGCTTTTGATGCTTCTGATTCCATTTACATCGTTGCCTGTAATGACGATGTCATCAACATAAACACAAAGATAGATTACCTCTGAATTACTTCTCTTAATGAACAGAGAAGTGTCAGCCTTACTCATGACAAAACCTTGGTCTTGGAGGTATGTAGTTATCCTGTAATTCCATGCCCTAGGTGCCTGCTTCAATTCATATAAAGCCTTCTTTAATTTGCAAACATAAGTTACCTTCTTAGGGTCTTCATAGCCAGGAGGTTGTGACATATAAACCTCTTCTGAAATCCATCCATTCAAGAAAGCATTCTTGACATCCAATTGGTACATGTTCCAATTCTTTGATGCAGCCACACTCACCAACACTCTGATTGTTGGCATCTTGGCCACAGGAGAAAATGTTTCTTCATAGTCAATGCCTTGGGTTTGTGCAAAACCCTTGGCTACTAATCTGGCCTTGTACCTGTTAATTGTGCCATCAGAATTTCTTTTCAATTTATAGATCCATCTGGATCCTATTACCTTTATGGAGTCCTTCTTGGGTACTAACTCCCATGTATCACTCTCCTTGAGTGCTTCAATCTCCTCATCCATAGCTTCCTTCCATTCTGATTTTGTGATTGCTTCTTCATATGATCCTGGTTCTTCATTTAGCAAATCCTTTGCAAGATAAATTGAATGTTTAGTAGCAAAAGATGTATCATACCCATATCTGATAGGTTTTTTGCTCCCTCTTTGAGACCTTCTGATTGATTGAGTTGAAGATTCTGGTATGTTCTCAAGCTTCTTCATCTTCATTTTGCCTTTGGACTTCCATGCCTTGAACTCTTCAAGGTTGATTGTATCTTCATCATCTGAACTTGAGTCTTCTTTCTGAGTTGGTTCCTCCTTTGTAAGTTTTGGAAATTCCTCTTCCAAATCATAGGGTAGTTTGACCTTCCTGCATTCATTCTCATACCAAGAATCATTCTCATCAAAGATCACATCTCTGCTTACCATAAATCCCTTGTTGGTAGGGTTATAAAACCTGTAACCTTTTTTATTTAAATCATATCCAATGAAAATACATTTTTTAGCCTTTGGATCTAGCTTTCCTCTTACCTGTGAAGGAATGTGTACATATGCTACACATCCAAAAATTTTGCAGTGATCCAATGATGGTCTCTTACCATGCCATGCTTCATATGGTGTCATACCATTAAGTGACTTTGATGGTAACCTGTTTATGAGATAGGTGGCAGTAGAGAAACTCTCTGCCCATAGATAGTTAGGTAATTTCTTCTCATTAAGCATAGATCTAGCTGTCTCAACTATTAACCTATTTCTTCTTTCAGCTACCCCATTCTGTTCAGGAGAGTACCTTGTGGTTATTTCCCTTTTGATGCCTCTGTCCTGCAAGAAGTCCTCAAATTCATTGGAGAAGTACTCACCTCCTCCATCTGACCTTAGCCTCTTTAAATTCCTTCCTGTCTGATTTTCAACTAATGCAAGATATTTCTTAAAACAATTAAATACTTCATCCTTGTGCTTCATAAAGTATAATACAGTCCATCTGCTATAGTCATCAATAAAAGACACATAGTACCTTGAACCTGAGACTAAGGGGTCTTTGCTAGGTCCCCATACATCTGTGTGTACAAGCTCTAGATAGTCTTCATGCATATATCCTTTCTTGGAGAAGGGTAACCTGTGAGAATTACCAAATTGACAAGCACCACACTTGTAAATCATATGTTGCTTGGATACATTAGGTATCCCAAGCATACATTGGTCCCTGCACATTTGCTTCAAGGTCCTTTCTCCTATGTGCCCTAATCTCTTGTGCCAAATCTCAAGATCTGAAAGTGTTTGATCTTTATAACTGTATAATGCAATGTTCTTTGTATCTTCCAACTCAAAAGTGAAAAGTCTACCTGATTTTTCTCCTTTAGCTATCCTTTTGAATCCATGTCTTGGGTCCTCCACAAATGCTCCATACTGATTGAATCTGACCTGCAAACCTTTCTCTATAATCTGACCAACACTCATTAAGTTCTTTGTAATTGTAGGTACATAAAGCACTCTGCTCAACAAATTCTGATTACCATCACAAGTTTTCACATTTCCAACTTTAACTACAGAATGCTTTGTATCATCACCTGTTTGGACTTGGTGTTTACCTTTTGGTTCCTCAAGATCAGAGAGTAGTGCCACATTACCAGCCACATGATTTGAACACCCTGAATCAATATAAAATAGGTGATCATCATTTGTACCTGACTTTGAAGTCATGTTCATGATCAAGAGAGAGTCATCCTACTCCTCTGTGTAGTTGTTGTAGTCCTTTCTGTTTCTGAATCCTCCTTGGTAGCTGCCATTGTAATTGTTGTTGTAGTTGTTGTTATGATTGTTGTTGTGGCCTTGGTGATGGTTGAACCTTCCTCTAGACTGAGAGTATCCACCTCTTTGGTAGCCTCTTCCTCTCTGATTTTTGTAATTCCTATAACACTCATCTGTGGTGTGGTTTGACAAACCACAAATGTTACATGGTGATGAGTTATAGGGTCTCCCCCTACCTTGCTTACCTCCCCTGCCCCTACCTCTTGAAGATCTACCTCTCCCTGCATAGTTGGCTTGGGAGGTAGAGCATTCATCTTCCACCTTCTTACTCTTGCCTTTATCCTTAGATTTCTTATCAGTGTATAGGGCAGAAGAGTTGTTACCTTTGGTAGTATCTCCACTCTTGGTAAGCTTTGCTTCATGTGTGAATAGTTGACCCATGAGAGTTGTAAGATCTGGAGTGTGCATGTCCATGTAGAGATCCATTGCAGTGGTGAAGCTTTCCCACTTGTCATCAGCCTTGATTCCATTAATTACCTGCCTTACAATTTGTTCTTCTTCAATTTCTTTTCCTATGCTTGCTAACTGATCTGCAACATCTTTGATCTTGGTCACAAATTCTAAAACAACTTGCTTAGGTTGCTTCCTTAGTGTTGTGAATTAAATCCACAACTGATTTTTTCTAGCCCTTGTATTAGAGGAAAAATATGATGACAAGGTTTCCCAAGTCTCTTGGGAAGTCTTATAATTTTTGATATGAGGTAAAAGAAAGTCAGATATAGAGTTGAGTAAATAGGACCTTGCCAATGCATCCCTTGCACACCATGTGTTGAGTTTTTCTTGCTCCTCCTTGGTTGGCAAACCTCTTGCTTTGAATGAGGGCAATTCCTCATCTCTTGAGATGTATCCATAGAGACTCCTTCCTTGTAAGTAGGTCTTCATCCTTAGAGACCATGCTTGATGGTTGTTCCTGTCCAATTTGTCAATAAATGAAGGAAAACCATCTCCCATTTTACCTTATTTGCTCTGGTACCACTGTTGGGAAAAATGGATGGATGATCCAAGAGATTGAGTAGCTACTGCTAAAACCTGCTTTGTACCAGCCCTCTTTAGCTTCAGACTTGATTAGTAGACTTCCTTAGCTTCCCACTGACACCAAGAAATAGCCTATGTCCTTTGGAAATGATGTGTGCAATGATTGAATCAAAACAGATAACTTTGGAAGTCACAAGGTCAAGAAAACCTTCTATTTTGGTCTTGACACCTGCTCAATGTTTTGCTCAGTGTGACCAGCACGATAGCAATTGATAAAATTCCTTCTAGGGGTATTCAATTAGCTTAGTAAGCTAACATTTGCAAGTGGAATGATGTAAAATGGAAAACTATACTCAGAGAAATTGATTTAGCAAAATTAGCTATACCCTCGACTTTTTAGGACTGTAGTAGAGATAGACCAGTAAGCACCTCGACGACGATTTCTCTGAATTGGCTGAATGAACTCACTTCAAACTCTGTCAGCATGTAGATGACTTTGAGTTGAATCCAACAAGCTTTGAATCACTGAATTTGGAGTAGTATTGACCGAGATATGCCCTTGACAAGTTAACAGACTTTGGAGTAGACAAGCAGTGAATATAGAGATGAATGATGTAAATGTATCTATTGATTAACAATTGTGTACAATCCCATTGGCATGTCTAGCATTTCCAAATGGTGTAGAGAGGTGTAGGCTATGGTATAGTCCTTACACACACCAAGCTCAACAGAATGAGCCTCGGGAATGGAGTGTTCTACCCACGACTTTTTTACATCCAATTTTATAGGGAATGACTTAGGATTTGAATTCAAATTCAAATCTTTGGCTTCCTATGATCAAGCATCTAAAAGTTTGGAGATATTCTCTCAATCAAGTGATCTACTTTTCCACGAATCACTTAGGTAGGTGATTACAAAAGATTCTAAGTCAAATTAGACTTTTACACTGAGGTAAAGTGGTAATAAACCACTAGCATATGTTCCTATGGTTCTTCATGCATGTGGAGTCTTCATGATGTCTTCCAAGCCAAATGTGTAGGCTTGTGATTTACACCAACAATACATAGGATAACTGAATTTCTTTGGTTGTAATCTTTTCCTTGACATAATGATCATGCAGTTTTATGTGTTTAGTCTTGGAATGATAGATTAGATGAGTAGCAAGATGCAAAGAACTGATATTATGCCCAAAGATATGAGGAATAGATGCATTTAAGGCCTAAATCAGAATAAAAGGCCTTAATCCACATTACTTCTTGAGTTCCATAAGAAAGTCTTCTATATACAGTCTTCTTTGATGAGAGTGCAATAGTGGGTTGCTTCTTTGAGGAACATGAAATCAATTTTGCACTTGCAAAGGTGAGGTACCCAAATGTACTTCTCTTATCATCTTTTGAACATGAAAAATCTACATCAGAAAATAGCTTGATATCTATATCAAAAGTATAAGGGAATACAAACCTTGATTGATAGTTCCCTTTAGGTATTTGAATATTCTTTTTGTTGCTTCCATGTGAGGTTTTCTTGGAGTATGCACTAAGTCACTCAAGATAGTTACTCCATAGAAAATGTGAGCCCTTTTTGAGGTAGCATAGCTCAAGCTACCAACTAAACTCTAATAGATGGTTATATCCTCTATTTATTCTTCTTCTAGAGTACTTAACTTCAAGTTTACTTTCATAGGTGTACCTAGAATTGTTGAATTCTCCATTTTGATTTTGACAAACATGTCTTTGATATACTTTCTCTAAGTAAGGCACACACCCTTCTCTATGTATATCACTTCCAATCCTAGGATGTATGTAAGTAAACCTAAATCATCGATTTTGAATTCCTCTTTCATTTAAAACTTGATCTTCCTTACTCTTTCATCATCATTACCTATAATTAGGATATCATCAGCATATACACATAGTTTTATGACTTCAGATTGATTCCTCTTGATGAAGAGGGAAGGATCTTGTTTTCTCATATTGAATCCTCTATCTCAAAATTAGGTAATAAGCCTATGCTTCCAAGCCCTAGAGGCTTGCTTCAAACCATAAACATCCTACCTTAGCCTACATACATACTCAAGACATGATGATTCTTAAAAACTAGGAGGTTGATCCATGTATAACTCCTCGGATATCCATCCATTTAGAAAAGCATTTTTAACATCTATTTGGTATATGTTCCAATCAAAATGGTTGCCATCTTTGCAACAAAAAACATTTCTTCATAATCTTGTGTTTTTGCATACCCTTTGGCCATAGTTCTTGCTTTGTACTTGTTTATAGACCCATCATAACTTTTCTTTACCTTGTACATCCCCCTGAAACAATGATCTTCATTGATGGAGATTTGGCCACCAGTCGCCAAGTTTGATTTTCCTATAAGGCACTAATCTCTTCTTCCATGGCATTCATCGATTATTGCTTCTTCTTTGCTTCCTCATATGATGAGGGCTCCTCAGATTTTTTCATGTGCTAGATATATAGAATGTTTAGTAGGAAATGAAGTATCATAGTCATACCCTTTTGGCTTTCTCTCTCTCTAGTTGATCTTCTATAATATGTTTGTTGAGAGGATTCTGCCACATCTCTCAACTCCTGCATTTGGGCTTTGCCTTTAGAGTTCCAAGAATTGATTTCTCTCCTTGGAGTCTTTTGATCATCTTCACAATCACTTGATGCTTCAACTCTGTGCTTCCTCTTCTCTAATAAGGTCTTTGTGTTGTTCTAGGAAGATCAGTCCACACAAAATAAGTCCATTATGCATGTAGCAGGTCAAGCTTTCTTAGCTAGTCAGAAGGGCAAATGTAAATGGAGCTCATCTATAAGTAAGTTGAAATTTGCTAATTCTACAGAGTCGAAAAAGGAAGATAAAGAATGGGCAGATAGGATGATGTACACTCCGTCCACAAGATTTATGCATGCTAAATTGATGTAGTATCAAAAGCCATTTCTTCCCCATCTAGACTTAAATTTTTATATGGATGACAATCCCATGGAATAATGAAATCCCAAAAAAGAACTATTATCATTGAGGATTAAGCAATTAGAACAAGGAAATGAAAAAAAATTACTTTGACAAAAATCATCATCTTAGACCATGTAAGATCGAGATTGATGACCGGGTATTGGTGTACGATAGTACATTTGATATTCAATATGATGCGAGAAAGAAACTAACTAAAAGAAGGTTTGAGTCATATGTAATGATGTTTGTATTTGATAATGGTACATATAAGCTTTGTTATGCAAAGAACTTGTTTTGGATGATCCAACCAATGTCTTGTTCTTCTCTGTGAAATCCCATTCAATTGAGGAGAGTACCTGGTAGTCACTAAAAGGACTTGGAGAAGCTTGTAGGACGCATAAAAGTGAGTTGTGAAGCGACAAAGTTCGGTTCAGCCAACTGGCACAAGACAAGCCCTTAAGCTTATGGATAGTCAAATAGACCTTATAGGCATGCGATAAGTCCAATAAAATGCACTATGTACTTTGGAGCATTAAGGAGAAAGAGTTGATACATATAGGTTTGCGCATTGACTAGCTCAAAGAACTGACCATCTTTGTGTGAGACAATCAAGTTCAAATGCTCATAGAAACTAGCATGATTACAATTAGAAAAAATCCTTTTTGAGGAGTGATACACATAGGGTTTAGTGTATAGAATGCATAATAGTATAAGGAATAAGCAAAATATACTTTTTGAATGAACCTGACACTCAACAATGGTAGCTCCTATTTTTTAAAAATGCTTAAAGATAGACCCCAATACAGAAAAACTAAGATTTCTCCCAATCTATTGAACCAACTTCCTTGAAACTTTATACACATAAACTAGAAAGTAATACCTTTCCAATGAGTCCTCTCGATCTTTGTAGAGACTGCAAGAACCTCTGCAAGTTTACTGTTGTTGAAGAAGATGATGCAAAAAATGAGAGAGCAAGACAATGATGGCCACAAGTGCATGTATATTGCTTCCATGTAATGTACAAGTGATTTGAAGTCTTTATATAGACTTTTGAAGTCTTCCACAAATTCTATGAGTGGATTTTGAATTCAAATGAAGGTGATAAAGGTTGCGATAAAGGTTGTTGGAGGGAATCAGTTCACTTTCCTATAATCTAGGAAAAGTGAAGATCTAGCTTGATCTACTTTCAGGTGATTGATTGATTCATTGATTGCAACTCAACCACCTCCAACTCGTAAAAGTTGAGCATTCTTTTTTGCCTTTTACATGTGTAAAGCTCTAGGATTTTACAATGGTAAAAGATGCATAAAATATCTTTTTAAAAAATACAATAAATGAGCATAAGTAAAAGAATGCTTCAATTGATATTTTGGCATAATCCAAGACATATGTTTTTCAATGTAGATCAGATCCACCGCAAGCATAGTGTAATCTTGATGTTCCAATAGCTCCCCCTCATGCTAAAGTATGCTTGAGTCTTCATTCGCTAATAGGATGAATATCTGCCATAACTTGGAATCTACAAAGCTTTAATCCATCAAGTTCCATCGTCATCATATCTGCTACTTGCTTTTCAATTGAAAAAAAAAAAGAAATTTCAATCTGCTTTTCCATGAGCTTCTCCCTAATGAAGTGGTAATGAAAACTCTATGTGTTTGGTTCTTGCACGGAAAATAGGGCTTTCTACTAGATGCATGGAACGTACATTATCTCCCAATATATGAGGTTTGGAACTCACAAGTCCCAAATTTGTATATAATGATTTTAACCATATTGCCTCTTGAGTTGCTATGGTCAAACCTCTGTACTCTGCTTCAGCTGAGGATAAAGCAATTGTAGGTTGCTTCTTGGAACTCCATGACACTAGTTTTGAACTTGCAAATGCTAAGTAACTAGAGGCACTTCTTCTATCATCCTTACCTCCTACCCAATCTGCATCTGAATAGATTTTGATATCCAAATTTGAAGAGTAAGGATAGAATATACTTTCATTGATTTTACCCTTGAGATACTTAAGTACTCTCTTAGCTGCATCCATGTGTGGTCTTCTAGGTGATTGCATGGAGGTTTCACACTCCTACACTATATGATATGTTTGATCTTGTGTGAGTAGCATATATGAAGCTACCAACCAAGCTTTGGTATTCTTTAATGTCTTCAATTTTCTCACCTTCATAAACACTAATTTTATGATTCATCTCCAAAGGCGTACCTATAGGTTTAGTGTTCTCCATTTTGAACTTAAGAAGTAGATCCTAAATGTATCTCGTCTGAGTCAAATACATTCCTTCATCTATGTGTATCACCTACATAACTAGGAAATATGTGGGCTCACCTAAGTTTGTGATTTTGAAATCCTCTTGTATGTGTCTCTTGATCCTTTGAATGACATTCACATCATTACCTATAACAATAATATCATCTACATATACATATAGATAGATAACCTCATTGTGATCCCTTTTGATGAATTGAGAAGGATATGAGTTGCTAGGTCTGAACCCTTGATCTTGAAGGTATGTAACCAACCTACAAACATAAGATGCATTATTAGGGTTTTCAAAACCTTGAGGTTGTGACATGTATACCTCTTCACTTATCCAACCATTTAGAAATGCATTTTTTACATCAAGTTAGAGAAGCCTCCAATTTCTTGCAACAGCTATACTTATCAATGTTCTAATTGTAGTCATCTTTGAAACTAGTGAGAATGTTTCCTCATAGTCTATACCATGATTTTGTGAGCATCAATTAGCAAAAACTCTTGCCTCGTACGTACAAACTGATCCATTTGAGTTTCTTCTAATTTTATATACCCATCTACAACCCATTACCATTTGATTGGATGACATTGGAACCAAACCCCAAGTGTCCATCTCCTTCAATGCATCTATTTCTTCTTTCATGGCCTTTTGCCAATTAGGGTTTTCCTTTGCCTCCTCATAGGTTGAGGGTTCTTATGAAATTGAGTCTTTTGGCAAGTAGATTAAATACTTTGTAAAAAATGTGGAATCATATCAATACCTTTCTGATTGTTTCTTCTCTCTCGTTGATCTTGTAGGTGCTTGCTTGGAGCATTCTCCACACTCTTTCATCTTTGCTTTGCCTCTTGAATTCCATAGTTTGTGATCCTTTTCCATTTCATCTTGGTCATCATTTGTATCACTTCTTGGATTCTAGAATTGTGTATCATGTTTGCTTCCTAATTGATGAGAATCAAGATCATATGGTAGAGTTGCCTTTTGTTTGTCTTCATCATACTAACTGTGTTCTTCAAACATAACATCTCTACTTGTGGTGAATTGCTTGGTTGAAGGATTATAGAACCTGTAACCCATCTGCATTGAGTCATACCCAATAAACAATACCTTTGTTGCCATTTCATCTAGCTTACCTCTTATTTGTGATGGTACATGAACATAAGCTAGAAAACCAAAAACCTTGCAATGTCTAAGACTACGTTTTCTTCCATGCGATGCTTCATAAGGATTCATACCTGGAAGTGATTTATAGTAGTTGAAATAGCCTCTCCCCATAGATAATGTGCCAACCTCTTCTCTTCAATCATTGTTCTCGGTAATCCAACCAATGTCTTGTTTCTTCTCTCTACGATTCCATTTAGTTGAGGAGAGTACCTAGTAGTCACTTCCCTTTTGATACCTTTATCCTACAAGAACTCATCAAAATCTTTGGAGAAGTATTCTCCCCCTCCATTAGATCCCTGCTTCTTGAGCAAACTACCTATATGATTCTCCACATGTGCTAGATACAGTTTGAAGCAATCAAACACTTCATTCTTACTCTTGATAAAGTATAGAATAGTCCATCTACTATGGTCATCAATACATGAGATTTAATACCTTGATCTTACCAATGAAGGTTCTTGACTTGGTCCCCATACATCTATATGTACTAAGTCGAATAAGTTGTTGTGGATGTAGCCTTTGTGATTAAATGGTTGTCTTTATGCCTTCCCAATCTAATATGCATCACATCTGTTGATTTTGTTTTGATATGTTTGCGAGTCCTAGAATACCTTGATCCCTGCATATATCCTTCAAGGTTCTTTCATTCACATGAGCAAGTCTCTTATGCCACAATTCAAACTCACTTAGGGTTTGAGACCCAAAAGTCAATAGAGCTATGTTCTTGGTTTCTCCTACTTCAAAAGTAAAGAGCCTACCATGCTTCTCACCTCTGGCTTGAGATGGATCTTCCACAAAAGCTCCATGTTAGGTGAACCTTACTTGCAAGACTTTTTCAACTATTTGGCCTACACTTATTAGGTTTTTAGTGATAGTGGGTACATAGAGAACCGTATTCAGAATGTTTGTCCTCCCATTGGAAGCTTTGACATTACCAATCTTCTCCACATTGTGCTATGTGTCATCCACTATTTGCCCTTCATGTCTATGCTTTGGACTTTCAAAATTAGATAGAAGAAATGTTGCGTGAAAAATGATTTGAACATTCAGAATCTATGTAGAACAAATGATCATCTTCTTTACCTTCTTTGTGGCTTAGAATCATTAAAAGCAATGATTCTTCATGTGCTTGATCTTTGGAATAATTGTTGTAGTCCCTTCTAGTATGGCCTCTATTGTTATAATTGAAGTTGTGTCCACCTCTTCCACTTCCTTTTTGGGTCTTCCCATTGAACCAACAATTTTGAGTGGTGTGGTTGGTCATATCACAGATGGCACAAAGTTGAACATTCTGACCTTTGGCTTTGTCATGCTTTGGTCCTTTCTTCTTCCCTTTCCACTTTCTTTTGCTTGCAAAGTTGGTTGGGGAAGTCTCCTCTTCATCTTCTTCCTTCTTCTTGCCTTTCCACATCTTATCCTTCTTATCTGCATATCGAGCACTAGTTGAATAACCATGATAGGAGTTACCTTCCTTTATGTTATTGTAGGCCTCTTGATTGACGAGCTGTCCAAGAAAGATGTTGAAGTCTTGAGTTTGCACATCCATGATTAGATCATAAACCGTGGTGAAAGATTGCCATTGCTTATCATTTCAAATCCGATTGAGAATTCGCCTCATGATAGCGTCTTCTTCAATGAGCTCTCCAATGGATGCTAACTGATCCACAACCTCCTTGACCTTGGTAATAAAATCTGTGATGCTTTGTTTAGGTGTCTTGTTTATTTGGTTGAGCTCGTTCCAAAGATGATTCTTTATTGCTTTAGCGCTAGCAGAAAAGAAATCTCTAGGGCATCCCAATTCTCTTGAGATTTCTTGCATCCTCTAATATGTGATAATAGAAAGTCAAAGATAGAGTTTGGCATGTATGAACTTGCTTGAGCATCCCTGGCACACCAAAGTGTGAGCTTATTTGTCTTTTCTTGTGTGGGTCCTCCTTTGGATCTTGGAATAGGCATAGCTTCATCACTTGCTACAATTCCATAAAGATTTCTACCTTGCAAATAGGCCTCCATTTTGATTTTCTAAGCCACATAGTTGTGTGAATGAGTGTCAATCAGGCTTCACAATCATTGATGGAAAGCCATCACCCATCTTGATCTAGCTCTGATACCATGGAAAGAACTTGGAGAAGCTTGTGGGGGGTAGAAAAGTGAGTTGCAAAGTGATGAAGTCCAGTCCAACCAACCGGCACAAGACCAGCCCTTAATCTTATGGAGACTCAAATAGACCGTATAGGCATGCGATAAGTGCAATAAAATGCACTACATACTTTGGAGAATAAAGGAGAAAGAGTCGATACAAAACAGATAGATTTGCGCATTGACTAGCTCAAAAAGCTTACTATCTTTTGATGAGATAATTAACTTCAAATGATCATGGCAATCAACATGATTACAATTAGAAACAATCCTTTTGAGGAGTGATACACATAGGGTTGTGTGTATAGAATGCACATGATTACAAGGAATAAGAAAAATATGCTTTTGGAATGAACCTGACACTCAATAGTGGTACCTCCTATTTTTTAAGAATGCGAAGAGATAGACCCCAAGATTAAAAAACTACCATTTCTCCCAATTTACTAAACAAAATGCTTTGAAATTTTATAAACATAAACTAGATAGTAATACCTTTTTAATGAGTCCTCTGTTATCCAATTTGGAGCTTTGTAGAGAGAGAGAGTCAACCTCTGCAAGTGTACTATTGTTGAAGAAGATGATGCAAAAAAATGAAGGAGCAAGATAATGATGGCCATAAGAGTATGTATATTGCTTCCATGTAATGTACAAGTGATTTGAAGTCTTACAGACTCTTGAACTATTCCACAATGTCTACAAGTGGATTTTAAATGCAAGTGAAGGTGGTAAAGGTTGTTGGAGGGAATCAATTCACTTTCCTATAATCTAGGAAAAGTGAAGATCTAGCTTGATCTACTTTTATTTGATTGACCAATTCATTGATTGCAGCTCAACCATCTCAAATTTGTGGAGGTTTATCTCTCTTTAACTCCTTTTACATGTATAAATCTCTAGGCTCTTACGATGGTAAAAGATCCATAAAAAATCTTTTAAAGAAAGACAATTGTTGGGGATTCGTGGACAAGAAGGAGTTTGAGGGTTTGTAGGAGAAAAAAGGGAGATGATGAAAATGGAATAACAGTGAGAACTTCTGCAAAGGAATACTCTTGGAAACCTTGAAGATTGATTATCTTTCAACAATTACAATGACTGCGCACAGTCTAATCAATGACTAAATACAACTTCAGAGAATATCAATTACTGAAGACCAATTATCTCAAGTCCTCTAGCAGCGGCCTCTCCTGCACCAATCCTTCACTTGCTTCCCGCTTCCCTTGTGCACACATTGCACTAAGCTTCCGTCAAGCTAAGGAATTGGTATCACGGCGCACACACGCAATAGACCTTGGGACTCTTGGAATCCAACCCGCCTTCTCTGCACACTTTCCTCTTGGCCCTCTTGCACTCTTGAATGTCGTCGCACACTGGAGGCTCTTCTTCTTTCCTCTCTTACTTCCTCTGAAATACACTAAATGAGCATAAGTAAAAGAATGCTTCATTGGATATTTATGCATAATCCAAGCCATAGCTTTTTTGATGTAGATCAAATACACTTCAAGTATAGTGTAAGATTGATGTTCCAACATTCACTTCCCTTTTGATACCTTTATCCTTCAAGAACTCATCAAACTCTTTGGAGAGGTATTCTCCCCCTTCATCACTTCTGAGCTTCTTGAGTGACCTACCTATATGGTTTTCCACGTGCTAGATACTTTTTGAAGCAATTAAACACTTCATTCTTACTCTCGATAAAGTAAAAAATAGTCCATCTACTATGATCATCAATAAATGAGACATATTACCTTCGTCTTGCACATGAAGGTTCTTGACTTGGCCCTCATACATCTATATGTACTAGGTCCAATACATTGTTGTGGATGTAGCCTTTGTGGTTGAATGGTTATCTTTGTGCCTTACCGATTTCACATGCATCACATCTGTTTATCATGTGTTGCTTTGATATGTTTGGCAATTCAAGAGCACTTTGATCCCTGCATATGTCCTTTAAGGTTCTTTCATTCACATGAGGTAGCCTCTTATGCCACACTTCAAGCTCACTTAGGGTTTGAGACCCAAAGTTGAATAGAGCTATTTTTTTGGTTTCACCTACTTCAAAAGTGAAGAGCCTACCATGCTTCGCACCTTTTGGCTATTTTCTTGAAGCATTGACATGGATCTTCGACAAAAGCTCCATGTTGGGTGAACCTAACTTACAAGCCTTTCTCAACTATTTGGCCTACACTTATTAGGTTTTTTGTAATAGTGGGAACATAGAGTACCTTGCTTAGAATATTTTTCTTGCCATTGCAAGCTCTGAATTTAACAATCTTCTCCACACTATGGTTTCTGTCATCCCCTGTTTGAACTTCATGTCTATGCTTTGGTCTTTCCAAATCAGATAACAGAGCTATGTTGCCTGCAACATGATTTGAGCATCTCGAATCTATGTAGAAAAAATGATCATCTTCTTTACCTTTCTTGTGGCTTAGATTCACCAAGAGCAATGAATCTTCATGTTGTTGATCTTTAGAATAATTGTTGTAGTCCCTTTTGTTATGGTCTCTATTGTTATTGTTGAAGTTGTGTCCACCTGGAGATGAAGCATGGAGAAAGAGGCTCAAGACTATGCCTTAGTAGGAGACAACTTGTACCGAAGAGGCAAAGATTGTAACTTAGGATTGCGCGTTCATGAATTAGACTATTTGAAAATCTTAGAAATTGCCCATAACAGTGTTGCAGGTGGACACTTAGGGCCTGACAGAGTAATCAAGACCATTCTATTCTCAGGAGTTTGGTGACTCCTTGTTCATATGGATGCACATACCTATGTGAAGAAATGTGATACATGCCAATGTGCACAATATCCAATAAGAAAAGATGAGATGCCTTTGAGGCCAATGATGGGAGGACATGCATTCTCAAAGTGGGATATAGACTTTGTAGGTCCCATTAACCCCCCAACTAGAAACTACCATGCAGAATACATTATTGTAGCCAGAGATTACCTTATCCAGTGGGGAAAAGTAAAAGCCACGACAAAGAATGATGCTCAAACAATGGCTAAGTTCTTATTCGAGAACGTGTTCACCAGATATGGATTACCAATAGAGTTAGTAAGTGATAGATGCATACACTTCTTGAATGAAGTTATTGAAAACCTTCTCCAAGAATTCTTGGTGATACGTAAGAAGTATGCTCCCTATCATCCATAAGCTAATGGACAAGCCGAGAGCACAAATAAGATCCTATGTAATGTATTGAAAAAATTGGTAAATAATAAACACTCTGATTGGGACAAACAACTTCATCATGTTGTTTGGGCTTATCGAGTTTCCTATAAAATGGTACTCAATGTCACCCCATTTCAGATGGTCTTCGGATAGAATTTTGTGCTCTTAGGTGAGATGAGGCTAAGAGTGGCAACATGCATCTATGCTACAAACAAAAGGCAAACGGCATACGTTGATGCACACATTAAGGATAAATGATTGAAAGAGGGAGACCTGGTGTTGGTTTATACACTAAAGCAGCATGCCTGTAAATTGGAAAAAAGAGGATATGGACCCATGGTTATCAATAGAATTTCCACTAGTGGTGCGGTTCAATTGGCCACTCTCCAAGGTGACATCTTGCCAAATTGTATTAGTGGTTGTCAAGTCAAGCTATATCAAGAACCTCTTATAGAGGATATGCTACAAAGACTCAACAATGCTAAGAAGCTAAAAGAAGAAGAGTTAAGGGTTAGAGAAGAAGCACAAGCATAGGCCAGAGAGCACATTAGGCAAAATAAGTTAATGTGATTAGGCCTAGATGTCAATCTTGAAGCCCCAAGACATCACATGGACATGTGTTAGACATCAGGTGCAATTGCTTCTCAAATGATTGACCGATGCCCCTTTGTGACCATAGAGGTAGGACAAGAAAAGAGTGAGAGAAAGGATTGTGAGAGCATTGATTGACTCGGGTGTAGCAACCTGTGCATTTCGACTTTCATAATGCCAAGACCTACAATTGAACATCAATCCCATAGAAGCCTATCTCATAGGATTGAGAGGTGTGGAAACCCCTTGTTTGGGCAAGGGGGAGCTTCCCATCTACCTTCAAGATGTTCCAATGATAGTCAAATTGCTAGTGTGTGAAGATGAGGACCTTATGAAATCACTTGTCTTGGGTCAAGATTGGATCTATGACCATGTTGTCGATTCAAACCTGAGAAGTCAACTTCTTCAAGTTTGGATACACAAACAATGCATTACATTAGAATTAGAGACCGGCATGCTCACAAGTCTAGGTGTCACACATTCTCTTAATTCTTCTAAGCCTAATCTTTGAGAAGATGATCTTGTGTGTGTCAATAGCTCTATGATGCAAAAGGAATCAATCATGGAAGAACAGACTCATAGGCAAGTAGGCCTCTCTTCTTTGTCAAAGACTAATGTAGTCATAACAATTCAACCAAAAAGGCAAGCAAAACAGTGTAAGACAACTGCTCTATCAAATAGACAAAGAGCATTCAAGAAGCAAGTAGCTCCCAACATGAAGCATATCTGGGTATGAAAAGGAGATCAACCACCAATGTTGTCACAACATTTCCCATCCAACTAGGCCAACCATGACAAAAGAAGAACCAAGCATTCACAACACTCCATCACAAAGTATCCGACAAATCTGGGTGCCTGAGAAATTAGCTACATCTCAACAAGGGCAATTACACATGTGGGTACCCAAGGCACTCTTACATGCACAAAATCCTATGATCTCCCTAATGAGAATAGTCTCAAAAAAGAAGCCACAGAGAGGCACTGGCCAATACCACACATGGAGATCAAAAGAAGATTAATTCACCTTTTTGACATTACAAAGAATGCAATCATCAAGGATATGGGTTTGGAAGCCAAAAGCACCAGTAGCATCCATAGAATCAAAGAGCCAAACACTCTGGATACAAAATTTAAGCAACCAACCAAAAGGGGTCCTTGAGCTTGAGGAGTATTAGAAGTATCATCCTACCAATTTTCATAATTCTCAGACTCCTTTTGAACCCTTAAATAAGCCCTGGAACCTAATTTTTAACTAGGCCAGACACTAGGCCTAGACAGGGCCAAAAGCACTGAAAAAAACTATAAAAAGAGCTAGAAAGCTCATTTTTGAGGTTAGGTGGTTAGAAAATTGAGCTTTTGTAAGAGAGTTCTTTTGTAATAGAAAGCTTTCCATTGTTGCACTCTTTGTTCTCGCCTTGTGTGTGTGTGTGTGTGTATGTGTGTGCACCCTAGTGTGCTTCTCACTGACATATTTGTGCGTTCACTTGCTCACAGTCTTCATACCAATCCTCACGTCTTTGCAGATTGACATTTATGAGGTGGATCTTCCCATGTTGGTACTTGCCATTGTGCTAGAGTGACATTAGACTAGAGAGCTTTCAAGATCAATATACTCAAGGGTAATGAATATTTAATACTAAGATTATATCCAAAAGAAAGCTTACAATCATAGGAAAAAAATGAGTTATGAATGAGACAACTACACAAAGAGATATGGGTGATGAAAGATCACTTCCTATGAGAAAATTCCAGCAAGCAAAAGGTTGGCTCATGCCTAGAGTAAACACTCCTATTGAGAGCCTACAAGTGCGCAAATGGTAGAGGAGGATAGCCATGACTTTGCTCCATGTGTTTGCTTATATAATGCTAAAAAAGGTAATTGTAAATTTGAATTCAAAAATGCCCTCCAAATGATCCCGAATTTTCTTCCATCAATCAGTTAAGTAATGATCTAAGAAACCTCATGGAAAAACGGTTGTATATCCTACCAAAAAGTGTTAGTGGTTAGGCATTTTTTTAACTTAGCATGAGTTCCCACACTTGAGATTGCTAAAATTCTAACACTCCCCCTCAAGCTCATGTGTTAGTCTCCATTGATCTCCTTCAAGTTGAGGTTGATCTTGAGCTTCTCCAACTTGCTTGCATCCATAAACTTGGTCATGATATCTAGTGCCTACTCCTTGGTGTTGATTTACTTGATGTTAACGTTTCTGTTTTACCTTCTTTCTGATGAAGTGATAATGGATCTCTATGTGCTCGCTTCTTGCATGGAACATAGGGTTGCTTGCTAGATGAATGCTTGACATGTTATCTCCAAATAGAGTAAACTCTTTGACCTCCACATCCAAGTATTTGAAGAGCTTCTTGAGCCACATGATCTCACATGTAGCAAGTGCTAAGGCTCTATACTCAGCCTTAGTGGATGATAATGCAAATTTTGGTTGCTTCTTGGACATCCATGAGATGGTGCTTTGACCTAGCATAAAGACATAAGCAGATGTGCTCCTTCTGTCCTCGTTTGAACCAGCCCAATCAACATCACCAAAGCCATGAGGTTGTAATCCACATCCATAAGGGTAGTACAACCATTGATTGATAGTGTGCTTGATGTACCTAATCACTTTCTTAGCTGCATTCATATGAACATCAATTGGTGAAATCAAAATTTGAGAAAGAACTCCTACAACATGACACAAGTCAAGTTTTGTGATGGTAGCATAATTTAGCCTTCAAACTATGCTTCTATATGCTGAAATATCATCAAGAGGTTGTCCTTCACCTCCACATAACTTAGTGTTTGGATCCATAGGTTGTGTGGATGGCTTACATTCACTCATACCATACTTATAAAGTACATCTAGCAAGTATTTCCTTTGAGTAAGGTAAATACCATTCTGTACATAAATCACTTCAATCCCAAGAAAATATTTAAGAATTCCAAGATCTCAAATCTTGAATTCATGTCCAAGCTTGGCCTTGATC
Source organism: Ceratopteris richardii (assembly GCA_020310875.1). Classification (NCBI taxonomy): domain Eukaryota; kingdom Viridiplantae; phylum Streptophyta; class Polypodiopsida; order Polypodiales; family Pteridaceae; genus Ceratopteris; species Ceratopteris richardii. The sequence goes on from CM035414.1 coordinate 60,530,508, forward strand.
CATGTGATACCTACATCATCACTTCTTATTATAATCAAGCCATCTACATATATGCATACATAGACAACTAGTCCTCCTTCCTTCTTGAGGAAGGATCTACATCACTTCGCTTAGATATCCAAATGTACCAAAATATTCTACAAGCCTTTGATTCCATGACCTAGGAGCTTGCTATAATGCTTTTCTAAGTTTACATACAAAATCTAAATATGTAGGGTTCTCAAACCCTAATGGTTGAGTCATATAGAGTGTCTCCTGCCAATCATCATTAACAAAAGCATTCTTTACATATAATTGATATATTGGCCACCTCCTAGATGTGACAATCCCAATGATTTCCCTAATTGTGGTCATCTTTGCAACAAGTCTAAATGTTTCTTCATAGTCAATCCCATAGGATTGAGTAGATCCTTTTGCCACAAGCCTTGTTTTGTATGTAGCAATTGAATCATCAAAATTTATCTTCATTTTATAGACCCATTTGCTGCTAGCTACCTTCATCCCTTCTTATCTTGGAACTAAAATTCATGGGTTGTTGTCTCCAAGGGCTTTGTACTCTTCTTCCATAGCTTCTTGCCACTCCTTTGTGTCTTTGACTCCTTCATAGGTAGAAGGTTCATGATCTTTGATAACCTTGGTCATGAAAGCATAATGCCTAGCAATATAGCTATCATAGACAAGCCTTGAGATTGGATGTTTTACCCTTGTTGAATTCCTTTCTTCTCCTTTTTGTAAAATGAACCTTCTTTGCCTTGGTGCCTTGATTTCTGCTTTTGATGTAGCTCCCCCTTCTAACAGAGGTTCTTCAAAGTCTTCAACTTCATGTCCATGTTCATCAAGCTCTACCAATCTTGCCTTTTCTTTATTTATTGATTGATGGTTTGAATCCATGCTTGAATTTCTTTGTATGCTTGGACCACTGATTGCCAAGCCATCTTGAAATTTAGCTTCATATCTCCTCTCTACGTCTTTAATATCTTCATCGTGCAATGGAACTTTGGAAGCATACCATGGTTTGAGTTCATCAAACACTACATCTCTAGATACCTTTAACTGCTTTTTATTAGGATTGTAGCACCTGTAACCTTTATGCTCCATAGCATAACCAATAAACATACATCTTTTAGCCCTTGCATCCATATTACCTCTCAACTCCTATGGCACATGTGTTTAACATACACAACCAAAGATTCTAATGTGTGAAAGGTCTAGCTTCCTTCCACTCCATGCCTCCTCAGGTGTCATGTCATGTATCCCTAATATGGGGCACCTATTCATCAAGTACACAATAGTAGATACATCATTTGCCCAATATGTTAAAGGCACATTCATTTTATTTAACATACTCCTAGCAATTTTAGCAATATACCTATTCTTCCTCTATGCCACCCGATTTTGTTAGGGAGTCTACCTTCAAGTGATTTTCCTCCTTATCCCTTGCTCCTGCAAGAAAGCACAAAAGGCATGGGAGAAGTATTCTCCCTCTCCATCTGACCTTAAGGCTTTGATGTAACAATCTGTCTCCTTTTCAGCTTGTGCCTTGAATCGTTTGAACACATCAAACACATCTGCTTCTTGCTTTATACAATACAACCATAATTTTCTTGAGTATTCATCTATGAAGTACATGTTACCTACAAGAGAGGGCTTTTTAGTTGGGACCCACACATCTCTGTGCATAAGGTCTAACACACCATGTGCTACATATCCACTCTTATTGAAGGGTTGCCTAGTAGTCTTGCTTAGTTGACAAGCTTCACACATCTCATGAAAAATTTGTAATGAAAAATGTGGTAAACCTCTTACCAATTTCCTCTTCTCCATGTCTTTGAATGTTGATGTGACCACACCTTTTGTGCCACAAATCCAAGTCTCCAATCTTCCCATCTCCATAGGGGATGAACATTGCCTTGTTGCTTTGTCCTTTGCAAATGTAAAGAGTGAACATCCTCCCTTCCTTCTTTCCTTTGGCTATCAGCTCATAGCCTTTCCTAGGGTCTTCAACAAAGCATCCTTTGTGGTTGAACTTGACTTGGTATCCCTTTTCAACCATCTGTCCATCAAAGATTAAGTTCTTTGTAATACTAGCAACATGGAATACCTCATATATTACTCTTGCTTTGTGGTTGCCTTCAAGCTTCACATCTCCCATTTGTTGTATCTTATGCTCTATGTTGTCTCCTATCTCCACAAAGCCTCTTTGCTTGAGTGCTTGAACATTGTTGAAGTACTCCTCTTTACCTCACATGTGGTTACTACAACCACTATCTATATATCACACCTCATCATGTGGTTGACCTTCACTACTATGCTTCATAGCTCACAAATGCTCATTTTTTGAATTGGTTGAGGATTTAGCATAATTACCTTGCCCTTTGTAATTGTTCCCACCTTGCTTTGCCAACAATCTTTGGCATAGTGTCTTTGCTTCTGACAATTGAAGCATCCATTTGAGTTGGAGTAGCCTTTACCTCCATATCTTCCTCCTCTACCTCTTACTCTTCCTCTTCCTCTTCCTTTTGATGATTGACCTTCATCTTGAGTTCATTGATTACATTGATAGCTTTGGCTACCTTGTTGCTAGTTGCTTCTACCTCTTCCTCTTGAACCACCTCTATTACCTTTGCCTCTTACTCCTTTGCGCACATAGAAGAGTTGGTCTTGGCTGCCCTTTGACTTGTTGCCTCCATGGTTCATCTCCTCACATAAGTTGCCGAAACTCTGGTAATGAATCCCTTACATACATAGAGGTTGTGATTGCCTTCCATTTATCATCTTCTCTAAGCCGCTTGTGTGGGTAACTAGGTCATCATCATCTACCACACATCCAATCGAATGAAATGCATTAGAAACCTCTTTCACTTTGAGTATTAAGTCATTAATACTCTGATTTGATGAATTCCTAAGGTTGTTGAGATCATTCTTAAGTTGAATTTTTCTAGCCTTTGTAGAGGTAGTCAAAATTTTCTAAACACTCACAAACCTTCTTGAATGTAATTTGGCCTTGGATTAGGCCTATCATGGAGTTCCTTATGTGTTGAGATAGAATGAAGATCACTCTCCTATCCCTTTCTTCCCAATCTCTAATGGATTTCCTTTGATTCACAGTAGGTGTATGTGGATCCATGTATGGCTTTACCCTAGTACCACTAACCAACCACCAAAGACCCTTTCCCATGAGGAAGTTAGAGATCATAAACTTCCAAGGTTGGTGACTGCAATTTTCAAGCTTCTCAATCTGAGTAGTATAGTCTCTCATTGTGTATGAGACTATGAAATGGCTCCTAATCCCTCCTTAGATTGTGGTAGTGAGAAAGAATGATATGTTACCTTCCCACAAGAGCCTCCACTTTTCTTGAACCTTTAATGATGATAGAAACTCCCCCTTGCTTCAAATGCTTCTTCAAATCTTCCTGGTCTTCGCTTCAATACTTGGCTCTCAGGCAACTTCAAGGCCTCCTCTTAATTTCATGAATGCTCAATGTTGAGCTCTGATACCACTAATAGAATATATGCACTCCTAATTGTAGTAGAAGAATGATAGGCCCTTCCTAGGACCAAACACTTCACTATTGAGATATCAAGCTCAACATGTGATGATCCAAGATGACATGTACCAGTTTTTTGTTTCTCTGACATGTATAGTGGTCACGCTGGTATATGTCAGGGATACTTCATTGAGCTTTATTAGATTTATCTATCGAGAGTGATGACACATTTGTTTCTTGCCAGCTCACTCATTCGCGGAAATTAGGTTTTTACTTATGTACCGATCTTTATATATTGCACTTGTTGTATTCTTGTTTTTAAGTCATTCTTGTAAATTCCTTTTTAGGTAATAGAAGAAGATCATTCTTCCTTGCCTCAATCTATGGGTGTGCTTCTCCTTGAGAGTGGGAGTGGTTGTGTGAGCTCTCTTCCTTATCTCCTTCCTCGTGACATGGTATCAGAGTCATCGTGGCTGTAGAGAGCTCGTGGAGAAGGCGACGGTGAAGACTACGCGACAAGGCATGGAGAAAACACGATTTCACAAACGGCCTCCATTTGCTATGAAAATCCGCGTGAAGGTAGAAGAACTCAAAATATTTTCAAGAGTTATCCGTTTAGGGTCACTTATTTTTGTCAGATCGAAGTTTTAGAGCCATCTTGACCTCCGTTTTGAGCCCGCAAGGTGGGTCCCATAGAAACACTAGGTCAGTTTTAGAAACTATAACTTGCGCTGTGTTCGATGACACTCATATATTCCAGATAAAGAATTTCAAGGGATTCTGTGCATTGTTGATACACAAAAAGTGTGTTTTTCTGAGATCAAAGTGTCACATCATAGTGCAACAGTGTTCAAGCAAAAGTGCTGCTTGCAGTGTTTTGCAGTGTTGTGAATTACTACAGAAATGGCAAACGCAGATGGAATGAGTCAGCTTATGAGCGATAAGCTAGACAAGAACAACTTCCATGCTTGGAGATTCAAAATGATGAATTTCTTGATGGGAAAAGGCTATTGGAAGTACATCGAAGGAGAGAATGAAAATGCTCCATAGTTATCAGAAAGGAATCAGAGTGCAGACCAGTTAAGAGCATATGAGGAATGGAATCAAGGAGCATGAAAGGTAATGTATTGGCTATCTGTTAGCATACAAGATAGCATGATTGGACACATAAAGGATGCCAAGATTCCAAAAGAGGCTTGGAATAGTTTGGTCACTTTGTATGAGACTAATACAAAGTCATAGAAATTGCAACTCAAGAACGAGCTGCATACATTGGAAAAGAAGAGCATGTCGGTAAGTGACTACACTCTAAAAATCAAAAGCATATGTGAGTCACTTGCATCTATTGGCGTGAATGTAGATGATGATGATAAGTGTAAGTGTGCCTTCGTGGTTTAGGAGCTACATATAAGCAGTCCAAAACTTCCATACAGACCGGGGAAAATATTCCAAATTTTGCTGATCTAGTATCTATGTTGATTATTGAAGAAAAGAATCTTGGTGAGGATTCAAACTCCCAAGGAAAGCCCAGTTCTGAGCAGGTATTCCACTCTGGTAGAGGAAGACACAAAGGTAGAGGTTTTGGAAGTGGAAGAGGAAACAATAACCAAGACCAAGGTCAACAACAAAATCATGCAGGAGGAAGAGGACAGTTTCGAGGCAGGAGGAGCCAAAGAGGTCGTAGAAATTTCCAAAGAAATGATTCAAGTAATGATAGTAAAGGATGTTGGAATTTTGGTAAACTTGGACACTTTGAACGTGATTGTAGGTTGAAGAATCAAAATAATAGAAGGCAGCAAAACAACTATGCATCCACAAGTGCAGATGATTCTGAGAAGCTGTTCATGGTTCAACATCACATGATGAGTACGATGTCTGCTGGTATCTCAAAATCGAATGATAATGTCTGGTATGTTGATTGAGGTGCTTCAAATCACATGACGAGTCATGCAGAATGGTTTAGTAGTTTGCAGAAAATGCCAGTTCTTGGAGATGTTGAAACAAGAGATGATACATCGCAGCCTTTCTTTTCATTTTCTTTTTACTACCTTCACTTCCTTCCTTTGAATTTATCGTTTTAATACTTGTGAGGGGTTCTTCTTCTTTTTGGGTTAACACTCCTATGTCCTCTAAATAGTGTTCCTCTGAGTCAAAGTAAGTATCCATCACAATGGATTCTAGATCATCGTCATTCTCTTCTTCTTCTATGAACTCATTAGGATCACATTCTTCCAACAGGGGCTGACACATGAACACTGAAATATCATAACCCTCCTCATCACAATGAGGTGTCCATTGGTCTTCATTGACTGCAATGTCCATGGTAGCTAAGATTTCTACCCAACCATGAGGCTCAAATTCCTCATCTGGAAATATCATCGGTGTATAGGCTGGGTCTTTTATTGGTCTATCTCCTGGGGGAGTTCCTTCTTCTCTCGCTTTTAGGCGCTTTTCCTCTTCCTCTGCGACCTTACACATCCACAAGTGAGTATCTTCATGTAGCCAGGAAGGATCAGGTGAACTTCCAGAATGCACAGAGATTGAATCTTCTTTTGCTTTGTGGATAGGATTCCACTGTAGGGGTGGTACATCTCTGAAGGTGTAATCCTTCAAATTGACCTTGGTGGTGACCCCTAAGTGCTGTAAGTACAAGGAGTTAGTTCCCCAATCCTGTACTATTTGCAATTGTCGTAGGAAGGGTCTTCCTAGGATCATCTCGTAGACATTATTTTTTTCAAAGTCACATATAGCAAATGTATGTTCAAACTCTACACCACAAGTGGTTAGAGTTATCCCTTCAAGCAATCCTAGAGGTCTTTCAAAATGACCATCTGCCATTTGAAGCTTCATTCTTGTTGGTCTTAATGTGGGTTTGCCCTATCGCTTCCACAAGGAGGTGGTCGCAATAGCAACCCCCGCACCCGAATCTACAATTGCTTTAGTTGTGTAACCTTGATAGGTGATCGGAAGATAAGTGTTACCTTCTTCACCTTCGCTCATGTCTCCTATTTTGTCTAGAGGTATCTCTGGTACTTTCTGCTTACGGCCTACTTTCGGCATATTGGAATCAAGTTCTGGAACTTGATCCTTCACATGATTCCAGAGCTCCGGTTTTGCCTTGAGCAGCTCCTCTACAGTGAGATAACATTGAACCTTAGTGTTCTTCACAACATCAGTGTTTCTTGGAATCACTGAGTCTTCATTTCTTACCAATATTGTGGGAGCTCTGATCTGGAGAGATTCAGATTCCCATGGGCCTGGAAATTGAGGCAGTTCTTCTAAGGTATTAGATTCAAAATCTAACCTGTCGTCTTCTTGTTGTTCTACTTCCTCTCCGTAAATAGATGGAATGTCTTGGGGAAATTGATCATGAAGATCATCAATCTCAGGAATCGGAGGGGAATTACCCTTCTCCTTGGCCCATTTCTCTTCTTGTATTTCCCGCAAGAATTCTTGAGAGTACTGTTGAATTGAAGGAGGTATCCCTCGATCCGTGGAATTAGGAACATAAGCTCCCATTGGTGGTGAGCTTCCTCTTTCAATAACTGGTTGAGCCTGTGGAGGTAAAGAAACTTGTGGTTTGTTTACCAACTGCTCTAATCGTTCTAGTAAGCCCTGGAAATGCAAATCCCCTTTGACAGAGTTTGTCTGATTGAACTTTTGACTAGTCTCAAGTATAGCTTGAGCTTGTTCTACCATTTTCATGCACATTTTCATCCGTTCAATCTCTAAATCTGCTCTAGGGTAACTCTTGTCTAGGTTTGCAGCTGTTGGCCCGTCTTGAAGTCGAGCCTGGTAGGCCTTGAACATCATGTCCAAGCCTTCTGGGGTTGGATCTGCAAGAACAGACCCTGGTTGTGGGTTATTTACAATGGGTGGTGGGGTGGAATGAGGCAAAGTGGATGGAGCTTCAGTATGCGAGGGGCTTTGAGATGCAATGTCTTCTATTTTTGTTTTGGTATCCCTTAGGCTTTCTTTTAGCTCGGATAGCTTTTTGTTCCACTTGCGATTAGCCTTCTCTCTGGTATCCTTCCATGTTCTTGGTTTCCTCTTACTAGGCTCTCTTGACTCACATGACTCCGATTGATCAGATGGTTTTGCTTGTTGTGCAGCCTGTGCCCTAGTAACTACCTGTACAGGAGCCACATGACTACTACTTGAACTTGAATCTGCCACTAAGCCTACCACATTAATGGGTGTAATCTTGGGTGCACTGGAGGGGTTTCTTGGACAATCTCTGGGGAGATGGTCTTTGCCACAATCAGGACAAAAGCCTTGTATTGTGATGTTTTGTCCTAGCCCCAGAGCTGGTTGGTGGGGACATTCACGAATGAAATGATCGCCCTGACATCTAAAGCATGGTCCTCTAGGGGCTTGTGGTCTTACTTGTCTCAATTGGGGCCTAGGATTTGGATTCGTATACATGACGTTGGAGTATTCTGGCTCCCAATTTTGTTCCATAGGTGGTGTCTCATATTGACACTGAGAAGCCTCACCTTGCTCAGGGGACTCTATATAATAAGCATGTGGACCATCTTCATGGAAGTAGTCTGAACCATGAGCATGAGAATCATTTTCTGAGACCAATGGGGTTAGTGGCACCAATGCTCTATTATGGTTCTCCTCCGCCATCGTATATTTAACTGGGATCACATTGGCAGGAGCTGGCGGTTGGTTTCCTAGGACTGGTTGTGGCCTATATGGTGCCTGATATTGCTGCTGGTATTGAGGTTGATATTGTTGTGGCCTATAATATGGCTGTTGGTACTGATTCTGATACCTACCCTGCTGGTAAGGTTGCTGATAATTTTGTCTAACAGCCTGCCTGTTATAGGGACAATCTTGGGCCGTATGATTTGTGTATTTTCTCTCAATGGTGCAATACAGAGCATTAGGGTTTCCTTGGGGTTGAGTCGTCAACGGGCAAACATTAGTCATGTGATCTCCTCCACATGTATAACATCGCTTCACTGAAGTGACCCTTGGCATTTGTCTATTTTGAACTCCTAGCTTTTTGGCCACTTGCTCAGCTATCTCATCTATCTCAGTGGAGGCTCTAGAGGTATGACTTGTAGAACTATCAGAGTCCTTATAGAGTTTGGATAGTCCTACCTCCTCACCCAAGTTGTCTTCTATGAGGAATCCATTCTGGAGTGAGTACTCTGGTTAAGACTGACTTACCTCTAGGGGTCTTGGGTTCTCCTCCTAGGTCTCCTATCTCATTCTCAGGAATGTTATTTCCAAACTCATCTGTCCTATCTGGTAAGTTGGTAACCACATACATGGTTCCTTCCTTATCAATGTAAGCACCCTCTTCAAACTTGACCACCGGATGTTCAAGTCCGAAGGGTTGGTCAGGATTCTTGAGTTGGACCACTGATCATCTTAGACCATCCTCATAGATGCGAGCACCTAATTGGTTGGTCCTGATATACTCCAATTGGGTCTTATAGGGACCTTCTGGTGTCTGTAAATAGGCAGTGCCTGAGCTACGTGTGGGTCCTTCCATGCTAAAAGACATTTCTGAGTCACTGGTTTCTGAACTTCGTGTGTAAGGATAACCACTAAGCTGTTGAGCCCAAGACTTGGCTGTATGGTTGACACTAGCCTCAGATGATCTAATGCTTTGTCTATCCTTGCCCAAGTGTCTGCCAGATCTCAGGTTCATAAGCCTTGGCTTCTAGTCCCAAAGTTCTCTTTTATTGCTCAAAATCCTTTGGAACTCCTTGGTTTTCTAGTTTCCCTGAGGGTCAACTTCAAAATACCCTATCTAATAATCCTGGTATTATTTTTACCGTAACCAGTCGATATTTTGGTTGTACTTCCCACGAGCTTTCCAACAAAACCAAAATCATAGCAAACGGATTTCGTATGAGAAAGTTATGCCAGTTCAGGGTTTAGGGGGTTAAAACAGGATTCAATCTGGCTGACAGATCCTAGGATTTCTCCCAAAACACAAGTGTAGGAACCTCCAATAATGCTAATGGATTGACTATTTTGCCCCAAAATTTATCCCAAAGTTTGAACAAAAGCAAACCCTAATTTTTGGCCGAAAAGTCTGTCAATCGCGATTGACAGAGGTGTCTGTCGGGCCTGCCAGCCGCGATCGACAGTGTCAATCGCGATCGACAGAGTCGATCATGGCTGTCAGTCGCGATCGACGGTATCAATCGCGATCGACACGTTTTCCGGATTTTTCGCCGAAATTTCAGTCAATCGGGGGCCTATCAGTCGTGATGGACACGTGGCTACGCGTAAAAGTCAATCAGTCGTTGAATTTCAGTCGATTGCGATCGACGGTGTCAATCGCGACTGACAGAGGTGTCGGTCGTGGCTGTCGATCGCGATCGACGGTATCAATCGCGATTGACAGGGTCCTACGTGGCAGTCTGTCGGTCGTGAAGTCTGTCGGTCGCGATTGACACGGTCTGTCGGTCGCGATTGACAGGGTCTGTCGGTCGCGATTGACAGAGGCTGTCGGTCGCGATTGACAGAAAAACACGGAATTTTTCTACTGTTTTAGGTGATTTGGGATGTGCTCATCATGCTTGTGCTAGTGGTGAACTTTGTTTTACCAAATGATCGAATTTTCTGTCGATTGCGATCGACAGAGGCTGGCGACTGCGAGACAGATTCGACGAGTTTCGTACCTGCGCAGGGAGCTGGGGATGGTGATTCAGCAAGATCCTGCAAAAATCTTAAGAAACATGCAAGAAAACACACAATTTCGCTCTCTCGCTCTCTCTCACAAGTGAAATGAGGAAAATGAGGTGGAGATGGTGATGATGATGTGAAGAAAAACAAGAAAATAGATGAAATAGATGAATTTTCTGTCAATCGCAATCGACAGAGGCTGGCGACTGCGAGACAGATTCGACGAGTTTCGTACCTGCGCAGGGAGCTGGGGATGGTGATTCAGCAAGATCCTGCAAAAATCTTAAGAAACATGCAAGAAAACACACAATTTCGCTCTCTCACTCTCTCTCACAAGTGAAATGAGGGAAATGAGGTGGAGATGGTGATGATGATGTGAAGAAAAACAAGAAAATAGATGAAAGTGAAGAAAATACCTACAACTCCAACGCGTCAACTCTACGTCTTACCATCACACGCTCGTCCTCAAAGCTCTCTCCCCAGCAACGGCGCCAAAATTTGGTGTAGCTCAGTGATGAGTAGCACCTCCTTTAATGTCAATCCGGGAAGACGTGAGGATGGTATGAAGACCTCGAGCAAGTGGCGGCACAAGTGCGTGAGTGAGAAGCACACAATCATGCACACACCTACACACACATGCGCACACACGACAAGACAAAGAGTGAGAATCAATGGAGTTTTTAGATTACTTTCAAAATCTCTTACAAGTTTGTTTCAATTACAATCTAACCTCAAAAATGAGCTCTCTAGCTCTTTTTATAGTTTTTGACTAGCTTTGGCCCTGTTCAGACCTAGTGTCCGGCCTAGTTAAAAATTAGGTTCCTGGGCTTATTTGAGGGCTCAAACGAGATCTAAAAAATACGAAAATTGGTACGATGGTACTTCTAATACTCCTCAAGCTCGAGGACTCCTCGGCTTGAACAAAATGGAGTTACTAAAAATAGATAATGGTATTTACAATGGTTTTTAGTGATGAAAATCACTATTTTTGTAAGGGATTCTTCTGAAAATTTGACGTACACTTCTTGGAGCTCCCTACTTGCTCCCTTTCCTTGTGTGTCCACCTTTTGATGTGCTTCCATGCTTTGTCCTTGACTTTGAGCTTCAACACTATGCAATTTAAATATGATGCTATAATGAAGAATGGTACCTAGTCTTTATGTGACTTTCTCCTCGCAAGAAGGTCATTGGCACTAAGTGGGTATACAAGCTAAAGCATTAGCCTGATGGAACATTTGATAGGTAGTTAGGCTTGTTGGAAAGGGTTATGTTCAAGAAAGGGGCATTGATTTTGCTGAGATATTTTCTCCTACATGCCGAATGATTACTGTTCATAGCATCTGAGCACTTGTAGCTCAACATGGTTGGAATGTACATCAGTTGGACATTAAAACTGCATTTTTGAATGGTGATTTGCATGAAGAAGTGTATGTTTTTCATCCTCATGGTTTTGTTATTGGAATGTCAAGATTTCATTATGCTTGAGGTGGATATGGTCTACAACAAATACATAATTTGGATGCTATGGATATGCCTTGAAGAATAGCACTTATGTGCACATATAGTCTTTGTATTAATTAGTTGATCACTTATGGTCATTTCTTGTAAGTATCAAGGTATTTACCTTTGTAAAAGGGAAGCGTAAAAGGACTAAAAGCCTTGAGTTAGAAGTGTTTGGAATTGATTCTTAATCAATGAATCAAAATGTAGATGTGGCTTCAACTTTTGCTTTTCCTAGATTGTAGGAAAAGATGCCAATCAATCTAAACTAAGAAATCTTCCTAATTTTGAATTCAAATTCATGGAAAAAAGGTGTGGCCATATCCTCAAGAGTCTATATAAAGAGATATAGAGTCCACAACATTTGTACAAAAAGAAGATTGTTCAATTGAAGCGATACATAAACTCTTTGATCATTGCTTTGTGACATTTCAATTTTCTACTCCTTCTTCCTCTGAATCAATCAACTTGTAGAAAGTGTTTCTATCTCAAGAGAGCTTCAAATACATTTTTTAAACACTCATTGGAAATCTATAAGCATCTAGTTTATGTGTACAAATTTTAAGATCATTTGGTTCATTACTTTTAGAGAAGTGCAAGTTTTTGAGTCTCGGGGTCATTCTTTGCACATCCTTGAAAAATTGGGATGACAACAGTTTAGTGCTAAGGTGATTGCTCCTTCTATAATTGTTATAAATTAGGGCTTTTATGCATTATAGCAAGACAACCCTATGTATGAAACTTTCTTAAGAGGAATTTTTCCAATTTTTATTGTGCTGGCTTCTCTTAGTGTTTGAAGTCACAACTTCCATCTATTTTCAGAAGGTTTTTGTGAGGTAGTCAAGGTTGAAGTTACCTTTACATCAACTTATTCTTGTTAATGTTCCAAAAGGACCTATTGGGTTTTATTGTAGTAACCACAAGCTACAAGGTCTATTTTATCTATCCAAAGAGCTAGGGCTGGTCCTATGCTAATTTGATCGACCAACTTGACCACTTGACAACTCAACTTTCCAAGCCTCTCCAAGCTTCTCCAACTTCTTTCAGTGGTATCATAGCACATTCAAGATGGGAGATGTCTTTCCATGAATGATTGAGAAGCTTGATAGACACAATTATGCTGCTTAAAAAATGAGAATGGAGGCTTATTTTTAAGGAAGGAATCTATATGGGATTGTATCAGGTGATGAAGCAATGCCTATTCCAAGATCCAAAGGAGGACCTACTCAAGAGGAAACACATAAACTCACACTTTTGTGTGCAAGGGTTGCTCAAGTTAGTTCATAAATACTGAAATCTATCTTTGATTTTCTATTACCACATATTAGAGGATGAGAGACATCTCAAGAGACGTGCCATGCCCTAGCGACTTTGTTTTTTGCTAGTATAAAAACAAGCAAGAACCATCTTTGGAATGAGTTCAACCAGATGAAGAGACTCCAAAACAAACCATCAAAGAGTTTGTTACAAAGGTCAAGGAGGTTCATGATCAATTGGCATCCATTGGAGAGTTTATTGAAGAAGAAGTGATCATGAGCCAAATTCTCAATGGGATTAGAGGTCACAAGAAATGGGAATCTTTCACCACAGTCTATGATCTCATCATGTATGTAGCCTATGATCGCATCATGTATGTAGCCTATGATCTCATCATGTATGTGCAAACTCCAGACTTCAACATTTTTCTTGGACAACTCTTCAATCAAGGAGCCAACAATATCATATGGGAAGGTTACTCCTATCATGGTAATTCAACCAGTGCTGTATATCCAGATAAGAAGGACAAGAAGCCAAAAGGCAAGAAGAAGGAAGAAGATGAAGAGGAGACTTCCCAAGCCAACTTTTTAGGCAAGAGCAAATGGAAAGGGAAGAAGAAAGGACCAAAGCATGACAAGACCAAAGGCCAAAATGTTTCAACCTTGTGCCATCTGTGATAAGACCAACCACACCACTCAGAATTGTTGGTTCAATGGGGAGACCTAGAAATGAAGTGGAAGAGGTGGATATGACAACAATAGAGCCAACTAGCCTCTTTGGGTAGTATTCCCGATCTCATTACTTCTACCAATGGAGTGCTCCATTCTAAAATTAATGACGTTATAAATGGTAGCATGCTCCACTGGGGTTCTTCTTTGCACATTGGACAATTTTGAATCCACTCATGTATTTCTTTGTCCATACTAGGCCAATACACTTCTAAAAGTTTTAGATTTTGCAATGTCCATTGTTTAGAAGAGTTATTTCCTAGCAATCCTTCATCGGCTTGTTGCAACCAAATTCTATGTTTATCCTCCTAGACATAGCAAGCTAGTACACCCTCTCTATCTCTTTTGTACATTCTTCCTACCAATATTTGATATTTTTGTGGTTTTACGATTTCTTCTCTGCTTGTTTTCACATTCTTATTTGCAGGCCTGAAGGTGAGGAGTGGTACCAACTAATTTGCCCATTTACGAGCAACCTCTAAATTGAACAGATAAGCATCATGTAGTTCATCAAGCACTCCTTGCAATGACTCACCTAAAGTAATTCGAGAAAGATGATCCGCCCTGAGGTGGGTCCTACCTTCCTAATAACCACTTCAAAGTCATATTCCATTAGTAAGAGGAACCATCTTACTAAGCATCCTGTATTGCAAGGTTTATTGACCAAATATAATAAAGCTTGATGATCAGTGAAAAAATTGAACTTGCTGGCCAATAAACAGTGTCTAAAATTCTTCATGGCATATAACATGCCTAAGCCTTCTCGCTTAATTGTTGTATAGTCTCTTTCAGCCACGTTTAGCTGTTTGCTAGCATATGCTATAGGAAAATCTAGATTTTCATCACTTATGGGTTGTGCTAGCACACATCCTATTGCATAATTGGATGCATCCACATGGACATGGAATGGTTTAATCCAATCCAGAGTGGTCAATATTGGAGTTGTGCACAAGCGTCTCTTCTATTGAATGAGATGGTGGATAGTCTTCAGAGATGAAGTGGTATTGCTAAAACCTACTTCACACCAGCCAAAAACAAGTGATGGAGAGTGTAGGGGGCCTCTTTAGATTGCTAATGATCATAAATAATCACCTATGTTCTTTGGAAGATGATCCACTAATCAATGGATCAAAATAGATGAGTAGGAAATTGATCCAAGGTCATAGACTTGCTATTTCAATCTTTATGCTTGTTCACTATAATGAATAGTACTCTCAGCTTGCTAGCAATTAGCCTAATTCCTTTTGACGATGTTTGATTAACTTAGACAGCTACCAATCATGAGTGATTTTAATAAAAAATATGAATTAAAAATTGAGTATGATGTTTAGCAAATCATAGGACTTCCTCGACATTTTCAGGATGCATGAGAGTACAGACCATAGAGTAAAGACAATATACTAAATCTATGATGCATGATGTTTAGCAAATTGAATTACACATTGAAAAATGAAAAATGATGAATTACACAGGGAACAAGCTCTAAGAAAATCATTGTATTGATGTAGTCATAGTAGATAAGTGAAGTAGAGGTATAATCAAGATGTATGTATTAGATCACATAGAAATACAATGTCATTGGCAATAATCTATTGCACAATGTGAGCGTAGTGATTGAGCTATGGAGTGATCTCTCAAATCACATAGAATCCCTCTCAATTGCTCTCCAAAGTCGGGCATTTTCACGCGAGTCTTTTGATCCACCTTTATAGTTGAGCTTGGAGCCGATCTTGAATTCAAATTCAAATGTTCACCTAAACATAAATCCTAAACTATAGGATATATTCTCTCATCAATCATCTACCAAATAAATCGGGATTTGATGCTTCCCAACTCCTCATGGAAGTAAGGCACTTTTACAAAGTTAAAAGGTAATTGATTTTACAAGGGATTGATCATGTATGACTCCATGAGATATATGGTAATCATCCAAGTATGTGGGCTTGGATTCTCTTTCATCAAGAGCTCCCCCTCAAGCCTAACATGATTGGTCTTTTATTACTTCTTGATCTCCCACAAAACAATCATGAATTTGTATCCTGAGGTGCTCCTTCTATCATCCTTGGAACCAACCCAATCTGCATCAGAATAAATATTTATGTCCAAATAAGAAGTGAATGGGTAAAACATCCCTTCATTTATGGTACCCTTTAGATACTTAAGTACCCTCTTGGCAGCTTCCATGTGAGGCTTTCTTGGTGTATGAATAAATTGGCTTGATGTACTTACTCCATAAGCAATGTCTACTCTTGTTAGGGTTGCATAGTTGAGACTCCCAACAAGTATTTGGTAATCTGTAACATCCTCAAGTAGTTCTCCTTCATGAGAACTAAGCTTTTGATTGAGTTCCATGGGGGTACCTGCAATTTTGGTGTTTTCCATATTGAATTTTATCAACATATCATGAATATATTTTCTCTGAGTAATGAACACACCAGAACTTGTATACACAAGTTCTAAGCCAAGAAAGTATGTTAACAAGCCAAGATTAGTGATTTTAAACTCTTCCATTCATGGAGCTTTAACTTGCTTGATGCCATTAGCATCATTTTGTGTAATGATAATTTCATCCACATAGACACATAAGTAAATGACTTCTGAGTTTGTCTTCTTTATGAATAAAGAAGAATTGGCTTTGCTAGCTACAAATCCTTGGTCATGCAAATAAGTAACAAACGTATGGTTCCATGCTCTAGGAGCTTGCTTTAGCCATAGAGTGCCTTCCTTAGCTTGCATACATAACTTGGTTTTTCCTTATCTTCATACCCTGGGGGTTGAGCCATGTACAGTTATTCTGATATCCATCCATTTAAGAATGCAATCTTAACATCTAACAGATATAGTTTCCAATTCTTAGAAGCAGAAACACTTACCAAAACTCTAATGGTTGGCATGTTAGCCACAACTGAAAAGGTTTCTTCATGGTCCACTCCATGGGTATGAGCAAACCCCTTTGACACTAGCCTTGCCTTGTACCTGTTTGGAGAACCATCTGATTTTTTCTTGATTTTATATGTTCACCTAGATCCTATTACCTTCATGCTTGGCTTCTTGGGAACGAAATCCCAAGTATTGTTTTCCTGAAGTGCTTCAACTTCTTCTTGTACGACTTCTCTCCATTCTTTCTTTGCATTGGCTTCTTCAAATGAAATAGGTTCTTTTGTCATTGAGTCTTTAGTGATATACACAAAACGCTTGGTGATTGGTGATGTGTCATAGCCATATCTTATTGGTTTTTTACTCTCCCTTTGAAATCTTCTAAGTGCTTGGTTGGAGGAATCTGGAATGTCTTCCAACTTCTTGAACTTGGCCTTGCCTCTTGACTTCCAAGCCTTGAAGTCAATCTGCTCTTCATCTTCTGAATTGAGATCTTTTGGTACTTGTTGATCTTCTTGATTAAGAGTTGGAAAGTCACTTTCCAAATCATAAGGTAACTTGATCTTCCTGCAATCATCTTCAAACCATGAATTATTTTCATCAAATACTACATTCCTACTATCTATAAATCCTTTGTTAGTGGGATTTTATAGCCTATATCCCTTCTGGTTATGCTCATTGCCAATGAATATACACTTTTCAGGTTTAAGCTTCCCTCTAATATGTGAGGGTATATGTGCATAAGCAATGCACCCAAAGATTTTGCAATGGTCCAATGAGGGTCTTCCACCATTCCATGCCTCATAGGGTTTCATTCCATCCAAGGATTTGGATGGGAGCCTGTTAACCAAGCATGTGGCTATGGAAACAGCCTCTGCCCATAGGTAACTGGGTAGTTTCTTCTCATTCAACATTGATCTTGTAGCCGCTACTATCAATTTGTTCCTCCTCTCTACTACTCCATTTATTTTAGGAGGATCTTCACCATGTTTACTTCATCAGATATCTCCTTCTCTTCCGTCTTGATCTCCAATTAACTGGTTAGTTTCTCCTTCAAATGTGGTTTGACCTTTAACAGTTCTTCCAATGTCAGGGTGCAAGGGATTTTTACCTTTCTAAGGTGTTATATGATATCCGATGTTTGGACCGATGGGTTAGGTTCTTTTTTCCTCATTGAGGGAATGCAATATAGTTCCGAGTTACGTTCGTACTCTCCTGTGTAATTTGGCAAAACCTTTACACTATCATTTTCTTCGTTACTCGGATCAATTGGTAATATTTCGTCTGAATTCACCTCAGGTATTGAATCCTCTATTCCATCTTCTGCTTCTAGCTCTTCAAAGGGCGGTTCAATTCCTTCCACTTTCTTCCATCTGTCTTCTTGGACCCTTGCCCACAAATCTTTAGGCCATTCCCCTTCTACTTCGGGAAAAATGGAACCTTCCTTTTTATCCTCACCATAATTTCTATTATGTATCTTATCTGCTTCGGGTTTCTCGTGATCATTAGTAATGACACACTCTTGGAATTCTCTTTCGGAAATTCGGGTATTGGGTAATGGCAACACAGGTTTTTCTAAGGTCTGTTGAGCAACTTCTATTAATTTTTTGCAGATCTTCAACCTCTCTTTCTCTAGGTCACCTCTAGGATATTCTCTTTCATGTTGTTCTATGGTAGGTCCTGTTCTTATTCGTGCCTTGTACGCCTGAATCCACATGGCTAATTCTTCAGGCATGGGATCTGCTAAAACTGATCCTACCTCTTCTTTTTTATGCTTTCCATTTTTATTTTCTTCTTCAAATTTCTGTTCCTCTTTTGGGTTTTGTCCGCTCTTCTCATTTTCCTTCTTTTGCAGTATCTTCTTTTCTTTTATCCTATCCCTACGGTTCTTCTATCTTTGTGTCCTTTTGCTTACAAAACTTTTCTCAGGCTCTTTCGAGTCTGCAACTCTCTGAGGTGTGGGTGTGTTCACCTCTCTATAGCTTTGATTGTTTTCCTCAGTTTTGTCTGGGGTCTCTCTAGATTTGGCTCTAGTTATTGCTTTCAACGGTACAGTGTATTCCTTATCGCTTCCTGATGATTCGATTAATTCTATCACATTAATATGCACATTGGATGTAACCTTGTTGGGGTTCTTGGGGCAATCTTTGAAAAGGTGTTCCTTACCACAATCACCATAGTATCCTTCCCAGACTCGCTGTGGTGGTGGTGGGTTTGGCAGTGTACATTCTCTGATATAATGATCACCTCCGCATCTAGAACATGGTCCTCTAGGTACAGGCAGTCTGTTCATAGGTCGGGGGGGTATGGGTGCTCTAGGGGTTGTGTACATAAATGACACATAGTCCTGCTCATATCCGTAGGAACTATCTGGTACTTCCATGCCATAGGCATATGGTTCGTACAGTTGTCTATATTCTATCATAGAGCTTTCATAAGTGGAATATGCTCCTTGACTATGGTCGTAGGATGGGTCATATGATTCACTACTAGTCAATGGTGTGGCTGGGACTATCGCTCTCTCTAAGTTTTCTTCAGTTGAGCTATTTTCACTGGGACAACATTCTGAGGATGGGGCGGTTGTTGTCCTAACACTGGTTGTGGTTGAGTGTATCCTTGATAAGCATACGGTCGTGGTATTGGTGCTTGCTGCTGATATGTGGGATATCTAAAGGCTTCACCTCCTTGATCTCTCTAAGGGTATCCGTAAGGTCTCATGACAGGTTGCATGGGTCTTGATTGCCTATTGTAAGGATAATTTTCTGTGTTGTGATTTGTATATTTTTTCTCAATACTGCAATACTGCAGAGGTCTCGGGACAGGTGGTCTATTGTACACAAAAGCAGGTGGTGGGACTACTCCCCTAGTACACAAATGATAAGTATGATCTCCTCCACAGTGCATACATCTCCTAAGCATTGGGTTGTTGGGGTAGTTCCTCTGTCCTTGAACGTTCAACTTTTTTTGCTACCAAGTCGGCTATTTCCTCTACATTGTTCTTAGGGTTTGATGTGCTGCTGGCTGAATCTTCACTTTTGACACTGCCTTGAGGTATTCTCAAATCCTCCACAAGATTGTCTTCTAAATCAATACATTCCTTCATGCATTCTTGCAAAGTTTGAACTCTCTTTACATACACCAGAGATCTTAATGATCCGTTCAATAATTTTGGGTAGGTCTCTCTTCCACTGGGCATCTGTCCACATACTGCTTGAATCTTCTTGCTGCCAATCTCACTGATTCTGTAGGAGCTTGCTTAAAGCTATGGATCAATGATGACGAGTTTTTTTTTAATTCCAGACTTAGTGAATTCCTCAATCATTTCTTGATAGACTTGTTCCATGTTTTGAAAATTATTAGGATCTAATGGTTGGAACCATGCTAACGCCATGTCTGTCAAGGTTAGACCAAAAGATTCGTATTGGATAAAAAAATCTTCTACTTGTTCGGCTCTGATTACTTGCTTGAATTCCGCTATATGATTGTAAGGTTCACTAGAGCCATCATAGTGATTTCTCATGCATTTGGCTACTTGAATTGGCCTTAATCTTCTTCCTCCTTCAGGCGGTCTAGGCATCACAGGGAAAACTGGTCTTCCAATAGGTATACCAGGTCCTCTTGCTACACGTGGTCTAACTAGGGTAGGAATTCCATTCCATGGATCAACAGGTGGCTGAGGTCGATAATTAGGGTTATTTGCAGGCATAGCAAACTGCACATGTGGTCTAACCAGGATTTGAGTTTGTTGTGTTTGTCCTGACTGCTGAAATGAATTATTCTGAGAGGTTCCATGTGGGTTTTGTGAAGTAGTGGCTTGATCCCTCGAGGGAAACACTGGAATGTTCTGATATTTCAACCTAGCTCTCTCTGAATCTGTTAGGGGCCAATACCTCCTCTGGTTCTTGTCCAAATATGTGATGATGGTGGGGAAGTCAGGATCTTGTAACTCATAGACAGTCACTAGATTAGGGGCTTCTTCCCATATTGAAGAGTGGGCTCTAAGGAGATGCTCCATTCCATTAATCAAATACACATCCATTATGGAGTCATCTTGGGGAATCAGGTCTCCTCTCCAAACCCTAACAACAGTAGATCTCCCTCTAGGTGTGGTCACTCGCTCTTCATTTCCTTCTTCATTAGGGTTATGAGCATTGTTTTCTTCCCCAAGTTCATTAATGTTTTCAGAGTGTTCGGTAACCACATACTGGATGTCCCTTTTATCCATATAAAATCCGACGGTATACTTGACTACTGGTCTAGGCACTATGTAAGCCTCTGAAGCTTTCTTGAGTCTGGCCACTGATCGGTTTAGACCATCTAAGTAGATAGGTATCTCATTTTGGTTGGTGTTCACATATTCTAAAGATGTCCGATATTCACCCTCAATGATTGACATCATGCCAATCATTGGCACGGTATTTTGCATGTCCTCTGAAGCCATAGGAATTTCTTCTTCTGACTCACTAGAGGTCTTATAATAATGTGAGCAGCTACTTGGTTCAGCTACACTTCCTACAGAAGAGATCACACTCCTTCGGCTTCCTAGGGTTCTTCCATATCTTAGGTTCATCCACTTAAAAACTCTGATCAGCCCTTGCTAACCTCTAGCTTCTAGAACTCTTCACTATGGGTCACAATTCTAGAAGAATTTGGCTGGAAAATGACTGAAAAAGAAAATCTCTAGTCACGATACTTGACTCCAAAGCTTCACGATACTTGACCTCCTAACCAGATGATACACGATACCCGAATAGGACGATACTCGATACTTGTAGAACACGATACACGATAATTGGTCAGGAATCACGATACACGATATCTGAATTCTCACGATACTCGATACCTGAGTGAAACGATACTCGATACACGATACTTGATAAGTATCGCGATCGGGAACCATACAATACTCGATACCTCAGAAATCACGATACACGATACTTGATCCAGGAACACGATACACGATACCTGAGTACGCGATACTCGATATCTGGACACAGACGATACTCAATACACGATACTTGGTGGAGTATCGCGATCAAGAGCAACACGATACACAATATACGATCTCTAGCAAGTATCGCGATCGATAGAACACGATACACGATATACGATCTCTAGCAAGTATCGCGATCGATAGAACACGATACACGATACTTGGTGAAGTATCGCGATCGGGCAACCACGATACACGATCTCCGGGAAGTATCGCGATACTCAACCACAGGAGATCACGATACTTGTCAGGTATCGCGATACTCGACAGCGGGAGAACACGATAGTTGACCCCTTTTTCAAATTTTTTTCTAGATTTTTTTGGGTTTTGAATGAATACAGATGTTTTCCAGGTTCTTCTACCCTCTTCTCACTCTCTATATCACCCAAAACACACTTTCTACCCCCTGTAAGTCCTCCACGATACCTAACGCAGATCGTTTTTTTCCAAACTAGTGAATTTAAGTGGTAAGCATGAGTGTAGATGAGTGTGCTCACCTCCAGTCCTCGTTCTCAACCCTTTAATCACACCACACTTGCTCTGCGCAGCTCCCACGACCCGGACTATAGCTCGCGATACTCAACAGCTCTTCTCACGATACTTGTTTAAAATACAAGTGACTTCCAAATGACATTTTTAGCTTTTATACTTTTGAATTTTCCTATTCACTGAAAATAGAACAACACTACAAGGATTGAATGCTACTCTCACTACCTAACCTACTCCCTTACTTCTCCTACTCTACTCATTCCACTCACTTCCCTAGACTAACAACTCACTACACACACTCCAAGAGTGAGAAGTAGTAAGTGCGGCTGAAAGTGACTTACCAAAGAAGAGAAAATCACCACTCCTCCTCTCGCTTCAATGCAAAAAGCTACTTACCATGACACGAATGCCTCGGTTTGATTCGACACTCCCCGGCAACGGCGCCAAAAAACGTGTGTACCTAAGCACCAACTTAGGGACTTGTGGAGAAAGAGACTATACCTCAATCCCCCTCAAGTGCATATAGTGGGGATTCACGCTTTAATTATCAATCCGATGAGTATACAAACCTAGACGAGTGTATGAAGACATGCATTCAAATGATGATCAATGCAAATGAACTTCTCAAAGAGTGCAAACAAGGTAAAGACTGATCCAAACAAGCTTCAACTGTCAGTTATGGTATCACGATACTTGGAACAGTAGCCAACTATAAATTGAGCTTTTCTCTCAGCTCCAAACTCCAAATATAGCAAATAGCATATGCATTTCGAAGCTCTTAAGAAGACGCATCCAATGGCAGTGGCTTTACTCAATTCGAACACTCCTACTTCAAGTTATGAGCAAAATACTGAGTCGCGGGAAAACCTTCCTACACTTCAGCACTTCCTACACTTCGCACACACCTTAACAACAACAAACAAATAGTTTCATGGATAGACAACACTTCCTAACACTCTTTCCAAGCAACACACATGCACACAAGCTCACAAAGAAGAAGATACAGAGAGGAGAAGACACAAATTCGAATTTTTGTGCTCTTGATTCTCACAATGGCAAAAAGTCTTTACAAAGAGTCACAAATTGACTTATATACTTGTGCCTTAAAAATGGTCCTTTCACACAAGACACCGGCACTTTATTCACTAAAGACTACTTTCCTACTATTTTACATGGGTAAGTTTCTAATCTTCTGTGGGGATGCATCTAGAGGACTCCTCTAGTGCATTTACATCGGAAAATATATTACAAGAATGGTTATAATACAAAAATTGGGTGTCCAAATCGGAAAAATTTTGGGGCCCATATTTTTCTCTGCTTTGTGTTCTCTTTAGCTGTGCAACATATACATACCTTCATATTAAAAAAGAAAATCCAATCTTTAGATTCTTTTTTTTTGGTGTCTTCAAATGTATGTGTCTTGTATATATTAAAAAACTTTAAAAGATATAATCAAAAGATATATCACATAGACAAAATATATTATTTTTTAAACTTTCTTGGAGAGCTTTGGTCAGGCAACATAATGTAGGTACTACTAGATGTGTAAGGACTCTCTTCAGTAAGATTATTTGCAAGATCCACATTTCACGTTCACATGATGGAGATGAAAAACTTCATAGATAATGTTTGTACTCTCACATTCACAAGTACTTAACAAGGATTTTTCTTGTATACCACATATATTTTGGATACGGAAGGTGAAATAATTACTTCTAAGTACTCCAAAAAATATCACTTCTCTATCCTCTCACTCACGTTAAGTTCAATACTCAAATGTTATTTTAATAATGCGCATATAAATTACAAATTTTGGGAAACATCAAGCATGTAAAAAACCTTAAGAAGATATAATAAATTTTTAGTTTAAGTAGTAAGAACTATTGTTCCTATGCCATTCACTAGAGGATTATGGATATTAGCATAAGAAACAAGAACATTTGACTTACAAGATAACATGGATCAAAAAGGGGAAACGTCCTATGTTTTGATGCACCAATTATCAAATGACCAATCAACAAACTTTCTTGTCCTTTGAAAGTGTGGAAAACACAAAGTCTTGCTCATCACAATCTATGGTGTTTCAACTTGTTCATCAATTTTTTGAACCTCATCATCAATTGCATTAGCAAAATCTCTTTACTTTTTTGTCTTTTGAAAGTGTGGAAAACACAAAGTCTTGCTCATCACAATCTATGGTGATTAATGTTTCAACTTGTTCATCAAAGGTTTGAACCTCATCATCAATTGCATTACCAAAATCTCTTTTCTCTTTCACTTGTCTAAGTCTACAGTTATTTAATGAACAACTTTCTTACATTTTCTCTTGTTATTAGAATAATTAGGTTCATCACCACAATTACTTGGATTAGCATTTTTAGATTTAGAATGCGAAGTACTAAAAATATTCTTGGATTTACAATTAGTTTTACTATTATTGTCTTTACCTTTGCCTTTTGCTCTCATAGCTAGGACTAGATCACTCATAGTCTCTTGTAGATATAGACTAGTTCTACATTATTCTTCTTCAAGAAAAAGATTTTTAAACTTTCTAGACATGATATTGTATTAGTAATAGAGATACTCTTAAAAAAAACATGTAAGAGCTTGATATTGAATTCGGATCGATGGACGCTCTATAAAAATACTAATTTACACTACAAGGAATAAGGGGGCATAGCAACCAAGCATCGCATAATCCATGTTGACCATTGCTTATGCAATTGTATTAACGAGCATCATTGAGAGCATCAGGAGTAGTGATGTTGGCAAACTGCTTGGGATGCTAAGTGACGTACTGCACATACAAAAAAATGGAATTCTCTAGACACATTTGTGCCAATATCTGATGAGGGAGAGCTTGAGGGTGAGAGGGAGAGAGAGATAGAGTGAGAGAGAGGAATAGAGAGAGTGCACATGAGAGGATGCACACATATTCATGTACATACAAACATGCATATGTAGACACATACATACATTCACATACACACAGATACACATGCATACACACATACACATACATACATATATACACACACACACACATAGACACACACACACATACACATATACACATACATAGACTCAAATGCATACATACACACATAAGAGACACACACATACACATACACACACATACACTCGCATACACACATACATACATATGCAAACACATATACATACACATATAGACATGTTGATATATTTAGGTAGTGATGTGTGTGAACACTCTAGGACCGCCGGGGCACTTTTTTCCCTCTTTAGGAGGTTTTTTTCCCCCGGCTTGTATATACGCCTATTGCCCTAATGGGCTACTTATCTTTGTACATTCTCTAGTAATACATTCAGTCTTGTGTGTTGTGCTCCAAGCTTCTTCTTCTTCCTTGTGCTGTTCGTGTGCTTCCGTAGACGTCTAACTCCAACAATTGGTATCAGAGCAGGTCGTTGCTTCTTCTAGGGCGCCATCGACACTCCTCCGTTTGCAATCTCAGATTCGCACAAAATTTGGTGAGCATACTCAGGGTGTTTTTGAGATCAAAACAGCTTCGTTCTGTGGTGCCGAAATCGCGATCTAAGCTCGTTTCGGCCTCCGAACGCACTATCGCAATGCTTGTGCAGGCTATTTCTTCCTTTTGTGCCAAAGGTATATACCAGTTTCTGTTCGCCAGTTTAAGCGTCTCGAAGTCTGCTACAGGTCTAGCAGAACTCGTTTGGGTAGTTCTGTTCAACTTTTTGAGATACAGTCAATTTTCTGCATCAAGGTATTTTAGTCACCGGCCATGGCTGAAAGCAGTGATGTATTCCGTATGTTGGCTGTTGAGGATAAGTTGGATGGTACCAACTACCCATTATGGGCTTATATGATGCGCCATGTACTGGTTGCAAAAGGATTGTGGAACATTGTGCAGGGTGTTGAAAGACGTCCTGTTACACCTGTAACGACAGGTACTACAAATACAGGTGTTGGAGCTGATGAAGATGGTGTCGAAGATGATATTCCACAGATTCCTGTTCGTGCTGCTGTTTCTGTTGCACCTACTGCAGACCGGATTCGTTGGGATGGCAGAGATGCCCAGGCACATGCATTGATAGCTTTGTCTGTCAAACGTGCCATTATTCCTCACATTCGCTCTTGCAGAACAGCAAAGGATGCTTGGGATACACTTACCACTTTGTACCAGGCTAGGAATGAGGCTCGTGTTGCTTACCTCCAAAAACAGTTGGAGAGTGAGCACATGAATGAAGGTGATTCTATGGACAGTTTTCTTACAAAGATCAAAGACCTGAAGGAACAATTGATTTCACCTGATGAGGTTATACCAGATAGCTCACTTTGTGTAGACCGTTTTGAATGGTCTTCCTAATTCATATCAGAGTTTTGCCTCTACTCTTCGGTTGATGATGAAAGGCAATTCGAATGCCTTGTCATTTGAGGAATTAGTCTCTGTTCTGTTGCAGGAAGATCAGTCCAGGCAGAACAGGTCCATTATGTGTGTTGCAAATCAAGCTTTCCTGGCTAGTCAAAAGGGCAAAGGAAAATGGAGCTCTTCTACTAGTAAGCAAAAATCTGCAAATGCTGCACAATCGAAGAACCAGGATAAAGATGAAAAGAATTCAGAAAAGCAGAAATTGTACTACAAGTACTGTAAAGGAAATGATCCAAAACTGGCTGCTAAAGAGGCAAAGAAGAAAGAGGCTGGAATGGTTGTTGCAGAGGCCTCTACACCAAAAACAGAGTCTGCAAACCTTGTGCAGGAAGAAGAATGGGCGTTTACTACTGTCTGTAGTTTTGACCCATCTTCTCATGATCAGTGCATGTCTGCACTAGACTCAGATGTTTGGTACTTTGACAGTGGGGCGACCAAACATATTACCTCGCAGCATAGTTTCTTCTCTTCACTCGAGCCTGCCCCTATAGGGAATACTCTCACATGCGCCAATAACTCCTCTTATCCTGTTATGGGAGTTGGTAAGATCATTCTGACTACTGCTGATGGTAGTTCTTTCGCTTTGTCAGATGCTTTATTTGTGCCAGGGATCAAAAAGAACCTGTTATCAGTTTTTGCATTAGCCAAGATTGGCTTGGTTGTGAAATTCGTTGATCACAGGTGTACAGTCCATGATCTCTCAAATGGTGATGTGATTATTGCTTCTAGCATCTTATGTCATGGGCTGTATAAGCTCATAGAATATGAAAGATCTGTGAATGATTCGGCATGTGTAGTTCATGATTCTCAGGCTATGTCAGATGCAAAGCTTTGGCATGCATGCTTTGGTCATCTGAATTTTGCTAGTTTGTTACGCCTGCAGAAATCTGAATTGGTGTCCTCTTTGCCCAAACTTGAGGCACCTGGAAAACATGTTTGTGAAGGCTATATTTTGGGCAAAATGCAGCGTTCTTCCTTTCCAAAAGATGGTTCAGTTTGGGCTACGCAGAAATTGCAGCTTGTACATAGTGATGTCTGTGGTCCTATGCAGACACCCTCTTTTGGAAATTACCTTTACTTCGTGACTTTCATTGATGATTTTTCCAGGCGTGCATGGGTATATCCACTCAAAGCAAAGTCCGAAGTGTTCAGGTGCTTCAAACAGTTTTTGGTTTTGGCTGAAAATCTGTCAGCATGTAAAATGGGCACCCTCCGTTCTGATCGAGGGGGGGAATATATGTCTTCAGATTTTAATGCATTTCTGGCTGAACGTGGAATAAAACACCAGTGTACAGTACCGTATACACCTCAACAGAATGGAGTTGCTGAATGAAAGAACAGGTCACTCATGGAGATGGCGAGGTGCATGGTCAAAAGTCAGGCTTTACCACATAGTTTCTGGCTTGAGGCTGTCATGTGTGCAACATATGTACTGAACAGGTGTCCCACTAGCAGTCTATCACTCCATATGAGGCTTGGCATGACCGCAAGCCATCTGTTGCTCATTTGCGTGTTTTTGGTTGTTTGGCATATGCATTAGTGCCTGAACAACATCGCAGAAAATTGGATGATAAGGTAGTAAAATGTATTTTTGTTGGGTACAGTTCTAAAAGTAAAGGCTATCGTCTGTATCATCCACAGACTAAACGCATTCTGGTTAGCCGTGATGTTGTCTTTGTGGAAGATGCTATTCAGCCATTGCTTTCATGTACTAAGGAGACATCTGTTAGCTCCAAAGACATGTATGATACTTTGATGCCTCTTTTTACAGGTGGACAGGCTAGTGCTGGTCCTAATGAGGCAACTTCTCAGCCTTTGCAGGTTTCATATGATGATGCAGATCATTCCATTTCTGATGCAGATTTACATGATGCACTTGCTGATGAGAGAGCTGATATTGAGCAGGCAAAAACTATGCCAAAATGGTTGGTGCAGACTTTGCGTGACAACAAATTAGATGCACCTTTGTCATATCGTACTCGTTCAGGCTCTCATAGTACCTCCTTTGCATCAGATTGCTATGCTATGGCTGCATCTAGTCTCTGTGATGAGAATGAGCCTGTTTCTTTTGATGAAGCACAGAATTCAGAAAATTGGATGGCTGCTATGCAATCTGAATATGATGCTATAATGAAGAATGGTACATGTTCCTTATGTGACTTGCCTCCTGGCAAGAAGGCCATTGGCACTAAGTGGGTATACAAGCTGAAGCGTAAACCTGATGGTACCGTTGACAGGTATAAGGCTAGGCTTGTTGCAAAGGGTTATGCGCAGGAAAGAGGCATTGATTTTGATGAGACCTTTGCACCTACATGCTGTATGACTACTGTTCGGAGCATTTGTGCACTTGCAGCCCATCATGGTTGGAATGTACATCAGTTGGACATTAAAACAACATTTCTGAATGGTGACTTGCATGAAGAAGTGTATGTTTTTCAGCCCCCTGGCTTTCTGCAGAAAGGGCATGAAAACCACGTTTGCAGGTTAAAGAAGGCATTATATGGTTTAAAGCAAGCACCACGTGCTTGGTATGAGAAGATACATGCCTATCTGATTGCACATGGTTTTCAGAACAGTCCAACTGAAAGCACCTTATATGTTAAACGTGCTAATGATGTGCTTTTGATCATTGTTGTCTATGTTGATGACATGCCGCTCACTGGTCCTATTGAGACACATATTGCTGATTTTAAGGCTGATTTGCATGCCTCATTTGAGATGTCTGATTTGGGGCATTTGCATCACTATTTGGGCATTCAATTTATGCACGTTGATGGTGGAATGGCTATGTGTCAAACGAAATATATTGACACATTATTGCAGCGTTTTGGCCTTGAAGACTGTAAGCCTATTGCCACTCCTATGGAGACAGGTTTACGATTGAGTCTTCATGATGCTGGAGATGCATTTGATGCTGTTCTCTATCAGCAGGCTGTTGGATGCTTGATTTACTTATGCATTACTCGGCCAGATATTCAGTTTGCTGTCTCACAGATGAGCAGGTTTATGCATTGCCCAGAAGTCACGCATTGGAAAGCGGTGAAGTGCATCTTTCGCTACTTGAGTGGTACTCGGCTACTTGGGGTGATTTATCCCAAGGGGGGATCACTACCGCCAGATTTGCATGCTTTTTCTGACTCAGATTGGGCTGGTTGCTATGACACTCGTGTGTCCATCAGTGGTTTTTGCTTCATGCTTGGTAGCTCATGTATATCTTGGTTGAGCAAGAAGCAGCCTACTGTGGCCACTTCCAGTTGTGAGGCTGAGTAAAGGGCAGCTTTCACAGCGACTGTTGCGTGTGTGTGGCTCAGACGCCTTATGGCTGATTTGGGTGTTGGCCAGTCTTCTACCACCACCATCTTCATTGATACTCAGAGCGCATTGGCAGTTGCGAGGAACCCTGTGTTCCATGTTCGCACTAAGCACATTGAGGTGCATTATCACTATGTCAAGGAGAGGTTCTCTGCTGGGGAGATCAGCTTGGCATATGTGCCCACACAGGAGAACATTGCAGACCTTTTCACGAAGGCTCTGCCTAGGGAGAAGTTTCAAGCTTTTCGTAAAGCTTTGGGCTTACTTCCTTTTGTGGAGTGATTTCCACATAGCTTGGCACTTCCTTATACATGAGTGCTAGCTCCTTGTTCACCGCATCACTCCCAGGGGGGATTTGTTGATATATTTAGGTAGTGATGTGTGTGAACACTGTAGGACCGCCGGGGCACTTTTTTCCCTCTTTAGGAGGTTTTTTTCCCCCGGCTTGTATATACGCCTATTGCCCTAATGGGCTACTTATCTTTGTACATTCTCTAGTAATACATTCAGTCTTGTGTGTTGTGCTCCAAGCTTCTTCTTCTTCCTTGTGCTGTTCGCGTGCTTCCGCAGACGTCTAACTCCAACAAGACACACACATAAACATGCACACACATATACATACACACATAGAAACATACTCATACATATATACACACACATACACACACATATTCATACACATGTACACACACATATATACATACAAACACATAGACACACACACATACACATATACAAACACATACATAGATGCATACATACATACATATGCATACATACACATATATGCATACACATACACACACATACACTCACATACACACATACATACACACATACATACACATGCATACACACATATACACATACACACACATATACATACACACATACACGCACATAGACACACAAACACACATACACATATACCCACACATTCACTCACATGCATACATACACACACATGCATACATACATACACATGCATAGATATTCATACACATGCATATGCATATACACATACACACATGCATATACATACATACCTATACACATGCATACACACACATACATACACAGACATAAACATATACACACACATATATACTCAAATACAAACATATAAATATGCATGCATAAACACACATATACATACACATACACACACATACATACATACATACATACATACATACATACATACATACATACATACATACATACATACATACATACATACATACATACATACATACATACATACATACACATACAGACACATATACATACATAGATATAGATACACATATACACACAATATTTCATAGATACTAACAATGGTTCATACGTAGCCAAGTTCGCTATCTATAAGGTTTGTGTCTTTTGAACTAGCATGTGATAATTGCTAAAGAAGCAACAATGCTAGAATCCTCTGTTTTGCACAAAGAATCAATAAATTTGATTATGATATGTTGTCCATAAGTCCATATATTAGTGAACATTTGGGCCTATAATTATAAATAAACTATTAGAAGAGAAATTAATATACATATATGTGCAAAGAATTACCTTTATTTCATAATCTATCATTAACTCCCTCTGCTTAACTCATATTCGTTCATTATTTGCATTTATCTATATTCTCATTACTACCCAGATTATGTCTATATCTTTTGTTTCTCCATCTTTTACTTCATAGATTTTAAAGTTCTTGTTCATGCTCATTAACGAATGCTTTCATGCATTCACTATTATATGCAATAAAAGTAGAAATGTCACTTTTTTCTTGCAATGTAAATTGAAATGGAACTCTCTTACTTGATAATACTTCATCTATCAATTTTGTAGAAGACTTGTTAGTCCATGCACATGGAGCTTCTTGATGAACTCTTTCAACGTATTCACCAATATAGTACATGCACTACTCAAGCATCCATCCCTTTTCCATAGATCCTTTTGGTTTTGCCCTTTATTGCACATGACCTTTTAATATGCCATAAATTGCTTGACCCAAAACATCCATCAAGTGTTTAAAGCTCCTTTAATCTCTATTTCATCCATAAGATGGATCAATAAATGAACCTGAATATAAAAAAATGATGTTGGAAGCTCTTTCTCCATTAGACATAGTAGCTCACTATATTCACGTTTCATTTGAGGGATCGAGTCTTTCTCAATCTCTTCTAATGTAATCCACCTATTATCAATAATATATTAAATTATAAAGAAATTAATTTGTAAAGAAAAGATATCAAATAATCTTTTATGACTTAAGAATTAAATTGACTTGGAGATTTGGCAAAGACTAGAAATAAAATTTGAAGGAGTATTTTACCTTGACAAACGAAGGCAATTATAGTTAGTGACTGAGCATCTTGATAGGATCAATGAAAGAGGAGAAAAAGATGAACCAAATTATCCAACTAGGACTAATAATGGAGAGGTTGTGACTACCTAAAGAGGAAGAACGGTAGTAGTGAATGTTTGGAGAGGAGATAAAATCCCTCAGGAAGATGATCTAATGGATATCTATTTGCTAGCTAGAACAAATAAAATGTTCCAAGCCACTTCAACCATATTGGGAAGTAGTATGAACCCAATTACCATCAATGAATTGCACGATCTTGAAGACTATTCTCTAGAGTCACTTATTTGGATTAAAAAAAAAGAAGATATTCTGTAATTACCTATCTAGAGAGATCTAGGCTAGAATACACGTGTTTGCCAATATCCCCCCAAGGAATGATGCAACCACATCCCAAAATCCTCAAGGCCAGCAATAAAGCCGAGAAAATTGCCTCATAGGGAAAACTAGCCGGCAAAGTGCTCCATTTAAACCACATGTCTTCCTTATTCCAAATACCAGTACTATACCTAATACTTACTTGGGAAGTGAGATGAAGAACCTACCACACTTTCCTCTAAGACCACCATAAGGAAGAGGTCTAGGTGTGCATCCTGTGGTTCAATTCATTCCTGAACCTCCTAAAGTGGGTAGAAGATCAAGACCAAACCAAGTGGCAAAGTGCCTAAGAAACTATTATAATAGATCAAGGGATCCTTATGACCATGTAGTTGAATTTAAGAAAGTTTCAAGAGCTAAACAGATAGATGCTTTTTTCATTCAATATCAATCCTTTGTTCTCATCCTCATAGCAACAACCTTGACATGGTTCCAACCTTTGGGGCCCAACTAATTTTCTAATATAGAGCAATCTTTTGAAGAATTCATTGGTGAATTCAAGAAGAGAGGACAATTCCTCTTCCTTGATCCACAATTTCAAGCAAGCACCTAATGAATCCATGAGACTGGTAGCCACGAGATTTAATCAATATGTGGACAGATGTCCTATGCTGAAAGACCCCACCCAAGAAAAAAGGGATATCATTATTCTTGGATGTTTGACCAATGGAAATTTGAAAACCTTGGTGTATGTGAAACACTTACAAACATTAGACAAGTTCCTATGAGAGTGCATAGATTTTGAAGATAATTTAGCATATGATTTGAAGATCCCACCAAATTCAACCAAGTCTGATGATACTGCTAGTAATGCATCTTCCCAATGTAGCAATGTTGAGGAATCAATAGACTTAGTGGCCAAAAAACTAGGATTTAAAAGCTAGCAAGGACAAAAACCATATCAAACTCAACCTATGCGAATGCCTGTGTTAAGAAGATATGTGTATTGGGGAGGAGACGACCATCTCACACTTCTACAAGAGGGGGAACCATTTCCCCACAACCATATCAATACAATAGGTAGATGATGCAAGGACAAAATCTCTATTATCATATTGAGAAAAGATACACCAATCACATAATCGAAAATTTCCCATATAATAGATAATCTAGGGCATTTCAACCACCCCAATACATGCCTTATGGATACCAATCTAGAGAGCAAGCCAAGGAGGCTCGAAGATATGTTCCATATCAAGTTCCACCCATGGCCCAAAGACCTTATGAGTATCAAGGATACAGTCAATCTCAAGCACTGCTAGGACAACATCCCCGACATCCTAAACATAGTACCAATAAAGTATACACAACCAATAAAAACTTACAAAGAGCAGTAGTACCTATAACCCCATTAATTAGCATAGAAAACCTAAATCAAGGCTACAAACAGAGCTATGGAGGTTGTTATTCCTATGATCATAATCTCATAGAGTATAAATTCTCTTAGAAACAACAATAATATGACCATGATAGATATGAAAACTCGTATGGGTTGAAATACATCAATCTAACGTATGCATCATCTAGAACTTAATCCCTAGGGAGACCTACAACTAGACCACCTTCTCCAAGAGGACCATGTTATAGATGTAGAGGAGATCATTTCATTAGGGATCACACAATGGCTTACCACCCACCAGCTCAAAGGGTTTGGGAAGGATATTGTAGTGATTGTGGAAAAGAATACTTGTTTAAAGATTGTCCCAAAAACCCTTCTAAGGCACATTTTGGTGCTTGGATAAATGTGAGTGAAGTAATACAATCCTTCGGCATTGACAAGGAATACACAATATCACTAAAAGCTATCAAAAGAGCTAGAGCTAAGGAAAACCTAGAAACTCAATGGCCTAATAGTCCTAGGAGTGAAAGGGTGGTAGAATCTTTACTTCAAGTAGTAAAAGATTCAACATAACCATTGTTGAGCCCATCCAAGTCATATTGGTCAAAGTCATAATGGTCAAAGTCAAAAGGTCAAAGTCAAAATGTCAAAGTCAAATTGATCAAAGTCAACATGGTAAAGGTCAAAGTCAAGATGGTCAAGGTCAAAGCATTCAAAGTTCAGTTGTCAAGGTGCACAGGTAGTGCACAATTTGTGCATAGGTTTATTTTGCAAAAAGTTGGATGCAGGTTGCAGATTGTCTTTCTGTAATTTCCCTAAGGTTCAAAGGGTTTTTAAAGTTTTTGGAAGGTTCATATGAACCCTCCCTTAGGTACACAACTAAAGAATTGAAGGGCAAAATGTGAAGTCACGTGAAGAGGAAGGGTACGCAAAAGTGAAAGTATGGACCCCCATTTAAAATTTGTTTTAGTCCTAAAGTCACTACAAGACAAAATAAGGAGTCGTTGGCTATACACATTTTGAGACAACCTTGGGACATTAAAGTGCACACTAAGATACTCTATCAGTTAGAAGCGTACGTACGTGAACCGACACTCAACTCAAGGCATGCATTATTCTTGGTTAGACTAAGAAAAGTGAGCATAGTCTACAATAGGAGAGAGAAGAGCAAGAAACATTTAGCCAGTGTGCGATGTAGAGAAGCAAGTGCAAAGTGTGCAAGAAGTGTGACTTAGGTGTGTGCAGTGGAGTGCTAAGCAAGGCAATCAAGGGTCACAATATCACATCATATGTAAAATGGTAGATAACTTAAGGAATGGGGGGATATCTCTCACGAGTGTAGCATGAGAAGAGACTTGTGGTGAGTAGGACTTGCGAGACAGACTTTAGGAAGTATGGTTTGGGCATGGCTGGGACGACAAACACCAAAAGCTCTCTCTGTGCATCACTATGCCATTAGCAATGTTCAAAAGGGGTAATAGAAAATCCAATATGTTATACTATTATCAGAGCTTCAACATGACTATTCTGGGAATTGATCGCTCGTCATAGAGATGGGAGGCGCATGCCTTATCCTCTCTTGCATGCCACTACAGGTGTCCATAACCTCTGCGAATTATATTTATTTTTGGTACGTCCATCCGAAGTCTAAAGTCGCCCATTTGCGTGCTGCTACCTCATCCAAAATTTGAAGTTGCCCATCCTCATGCAAGATGTGCATCTTGTCAGAGTATTGATGCTCACACAAGAAGTACACATGGTTGAAGCAAGATCCAAACTCATCACATCTATAGGATAGAATTCATGGCATAACCACATGTGCAACGGCCTACCATTTCTTTTTGTACTCTTTGATAAGATGCACATCGGATGTAAGCATGTGAGGAGAAAAAAAGTTTATTCTCTCTCTACTCCTTGAGATGAAGCATCCATGCCACAATAAAGATCTTCCAAGAGTCAATTATCCAAGAAGCAAAATAGGAAAAGATTCCAGTGGTTTTGTTTCCACTCATGGATGTGAAGGGGACATGACGATCATGAAGGCAACGAGCAAAGGGAGAAGACGACACTCTCCTCTATGGAAGATAAAGACCTTATGGCATCCTATGTGATTGTAGCAAGGAGGAGTTATGGCCTCATTTCCCGTTTGAGTGTTTTTGAATTTCTGTAAAATGTTTATTTTTGAGAAGGATAATGAAGAGCTAAGGGGCTAAGCTCTTGGAGGGAAACCATATTTATGGAGAGCATGGCATATAAGTTCTCATCTTCAGTCAAGAATTCCCTCAAATTACAAGAGAGGGTAAGCTTAGGGTGCCTTTAAATAACTTATGTTCATGATTTTCATACAAATTTCAAGAGCTATTTTGGACTAGTAGCCATTTTGGGGAAGGGAAATGAGGTAGGCATTTTCATAGATTTATAAAAAATCATGGACACATATAGTATAGTATATGGAAATTCATATACAATCGAAAAATTCAAAGACTTTCTCAGTATGATGGGAGTTTGAAGCTCCACAAGACCCCCTTCCATCACTGTTGTAAAAAATTTTCAGCACCTCAATTTAAGAAATTCTCATTTTGGAAGAGGGAAAAAGAGGTACACTAGCTATGGATGGATGGGAAAAAGTATACATACTGAGAGTATGGTGTATGGAATTCATAGTGGAATCATTAGATTCATTAAAATGATAAGTTAAGGAGGAATTTTGTATCCTCAAAAACCCCCTTTCCACACTTTTTGAAAAAAATTCAGATGCTTCCCATGGATTAGAGCATACGTACATGAAATATGGTGTATGTATTACCATGGAGAAGAGAAATATCAAGAAAAGTCCACATTACGAGTGGATTAGAAGCTTGCCAAAAGCTCCCATTTAAGTTTCTGCATGAACGTAAAAATCTTAATTTAGGCCGTTTTGGGAGCAAATTAGCATGCACTAAGGGAGGATTTGGAAAGGTGAAAATAGGCCCAAGCATCTTCATATAGTGCTCTCTGAGGTTATGGAGAGAAGTTTAGGATTTGCTTGATGGAAGAATGCTTTTGGACACTCCAAAAATCACATTTTCACACTTTTTCTAGCCCCTCCAACAGTCCACTAGTTCGGCATGTGCCGCTTGGAATGGCCATATCTTGGGCTAAAAAACTCCAAATTGGATGTGCTATGGCTCGTTTTGAAGAGCACAAGGTTTACTTTCAGTTTATGAAAATAAAGTTTGGAAGATATGTAGTTACAAACCAGGAAGGCGATTGAAGTAATTAAACTTCGAGCCACTTGCAAATGATATACATTTCAGTTTATGATTTGTTAGTTCCTAAAATGGTTTTTATAGGTCTTACGAAGGATTACAAATGCATTTTTTGGGTAAATTTGCATTATTTTGGTAACCATTTGAGCATGCTTTGTGTTTTGGGAAGTGATCGGATGTTTTCGAACGCTTAAAAGTTTATATTAGGATCTGAGGAGGAAGGTGCAGAGGTCTTGAAGCTTGTTGAGAAGGATTGGATGCATGCAATTCCAATACCAAATCATTCAAGCATGTATGCTTTATGTTTTCAGGCATCTTACTTTATTTTATGGCATGTTTTGTATGTACATGCATGGATTGGAGTGCATATATCCAAGTTGATTCGTTCTAAAAGTATGGGTCAACATGCAAGTACACTTTTTGATTGTTTGCAGGAAGATGATTACAGGAACTACATGGTTATGCAACAAAGAGAATTGTTGCTAGCATTTGTTTTTATGTTTTTGGAGGTTATGGAGTCCATGTATGAGATTATGGCATGCATGCCATGGGCCTGTCAAGCCCTATGTTGTTGGATGGCATGTATGCCATTGAGCTTATGGTTAAACTTTTTTTTTGGGATTCCATTTCCTAGGGAAATGCTGTAAAAAAATTTCCCCTCCTCATGACGTTATATATGCACTTACCTTTAGGTAAGAATCTTATCGCATGGTAACATGCCTTTTTTGCAAACATCAGTAAGGTGTTAGCATGCTTCTAAGCATGTATTTGATGGACTTAGTACCATCATAGTATCATAGATAAAGCAACTTCATTAGAAACAGGATCCCTACACATAATCTTTATGGATTTTACACCATAGGATTGCTAAGGGAAAGGAGCTATACCTTCACCATTAGGAATGCACACAAGAAATCCTATAGGCTATAGGAAGTTGCATAGAGGCACGGGAGATACATTTATGATAATCTCCAATTTGGTGAAGATTTGGTTATCTTCAAAACAGTCTCACAGGATGATTAGGAGACTATGGGGTATCATGATGAATACCCAAGGAGTGACTAGTTTCACGCATGCACAGAACAAGTAGCGAAGCATTTCTACTTCCCTACTAAGGAAAGCAATTACATGGGATCACGGAGATGGGTTTTGTGAGATAGCATCAACGGGTGCTTATGTGATTCGAGTGATGGTTAGGAAGGCCACATGCATGGCACTCGCTCTATGACTTAGAGCATAGATCCCTTAGTTAGAAATAGTTGGGGTAAATATGTATACCAGGATCTACAGAGAGGTACTTAGACCTAGTCTTGGTACCTAGGAACAAGTTGGTTTGGAGCAGAAAGGGATATCCATTCTCACATATTGACTAGAACCAAACTAACTAGTTCGAGGACATGGGACTCATTTGAGTCCACCGACATGAGATTAGGTTATGAGATTCATTAGAGTCCACCTACTTATTCCATTATAATGTGTTAACATTTGAGGAGTTAGTCTTTGTTCTATTATAGGAAGTTCAGTCTAGGAAGAAGAAGTTCATTATGCATGTTGCACATCAAGCGTTCCTAGCTAGACAGACGGACAAAGGTAAATGGAGCTCTTCTATTAGTAAGCAGAAATCTGCTAATTCTCCACAATCAAAGAAGGATAACAAAGATGAGAAGAAAACAAAAAAGCAAAAATTGTTTTGCAAATACTATAAAGAAAATGATCATGTCATAAAGAGTTGTCCAAAGCTAGCTGCAAAAGAGGCAAAGAAGAAAGAGGTTGGAATGGTTGTTGTAGAGGCCTCTACACCCAAAACAGAGTGTGATAATCTTGTGCAGAATGAAGAATGGGCATTTACTACTGGTTGCACTTATGACCCCTCTTCACATGAACAATGTATGTTTGTAATAGACTCAAATTTTTGGTACTTTGATAGTGGAGCAACCAAACATATTACCTCACAGTGTAGTTTCTTCACT
>CM035414.1:60572032-60574532 GCA_020310875.1 Ceratopteris richardii
CTCAAGCTTCTTTGCATACACTAGTAACCCATACCCAATGTCCATAGCCCATATTACATGTGTACATCATTGCTTTTCCCAAATTCTTGATCCATAGCTTGCTTTACTCCCCCAAGTTAAAAAAAAAAACTCAAAAATTGAAGCTAATTACCTCCTTGTCTAGCTTTAGATCATATCTATGAATGGATGTGAGGAGAGAAAGAGATATCCCACATAGAGGGTGCACAGTTGGCTTTATGGCTTATTAAAGGGAGGCTTAAAGCTCCTTTTCATCCAAGAGAAGGGGTTGAGGGAGCCTCCTTCATGTGAGGGGACCGCTGTTCTGTCTCCTACGTGTGCCTATTAATGTATCCTTCAGCGCTGTTCCATGTTGTCCTCCTGCACTTATTGAGGCCTTCGTTCGCATGCCAACAACCACTCCGATACCAGTATAATATCTCTCAATGATGCTCCTTACTTTTGAGGGCTGCTCTACACAAACTCCAAGAGAATCCCAAAAATGGTCATCGACTTAACTCAAAAATATAGACACAGAGCTTGATCTATTTTGCCGCCCAGCCACATACTACTTATTAGTTACCTCTTCCCTCATGAGGATTACCTCAAATGGCTACACACATGGGTGCAACATGGCACTCATGGTTGAGCCCATCTATAATAAGCTAAGAGGTAGTTCATACCTCTCACTTAGGGGCTCTCCACATAACAAGTAGCATAAAAAAGGGGCATGATTACTAGAACTCTAGAATCTACTACACACTCTAAATGAACTAAAAATAAAAAAAGATGGCTCAAGCGAACTTGTGATACATGCTACATTTGTAGAGAGAAGTTAGCCCCTAAAACCTAAGAACCATCTTTCCCAAAAGTTCACCCTCCTAAATTGGAAGATTTAGTTGAGATGATGTATGTATATGTATATGTTTATGTAACATACATGTATATGCATATGTATATGTATATGTATATGTATATGTATATGTATATGTATATGTATATGTATATGTATATGTATATGTATATGTATATGTATATGTATATGTATATGTATATGTATATGTATATGTATATGTATATGTATATGTATATGTATATGTATATGTATATGTATACGTATATGTATATGTATATGTATACGTATATGTATATGTATATGGATATGTATATGTATATGTATATGTATATGAATATTTATATGTATATGAATATGTATATGTATATGTATATGTATATGCATATGTATATGTATATGTATATGTATATGTATATGAATCCCACAGTTGTTTCTAATTGCTAGCTTTCATTTGGTGTTTTGCTTGTCAACCAATTTGTCCTTCATGTAAAACATGCCCATGAGGCAAATATCTATGATGTCCTTGATAGACAGTTTTACGTAGTGCTTTGGAATAGCGTGCTTCGAGTCATGGTCTGCATAAAGGACAAGCATGGTAACCCGAAATCGATAAACCTGAACATTCACCATAACCAGGCCAATCATGCATTGTCCACATAAGTATGCCTTGCACTCGCACGTCTCGTCTTCTTAAACCTATTTTTATATATTTAATCATATATATTTCATTTATTTATTTAAAATACTAGTTCTTATCATATTTCATTATCTATATAATTATCCTACCTTATATATATATATATTTATTTATTTATATATTAAGATTTTTTTCTTTACTTAATTATATTTAATTATATATATTTAATTAAATAATTTAAAACACTCGTTCTTTTTATATTTATTTATGTATATAATTATCCTATTTTATATGTATATTTATTTATATATTCAGATTTTTTTCTTACGTAATCCTATTTTCATATATTTAATTTTATATATTTAATTATAAATATTGAATTAAATTATTTAAAACACTACTTCTTTTTATATTTATTTATGTATATAATTATCTAATTTTATATATATATTTATTTATATATTCAGATTTTTTTCCTTACGTAATCCTATTTTTATATATTTAATTTTATCTATTTAATTATATATATTTAATTATATATATTTAATTATATACATTTAATTAAATTATTTAAAACACTAGTTCTTTTCATATTTATTTATGTATATAATTATCTTATTATATATATATATTTATTTATATATTCAGATTTTTTTCCTTACGTAATCCTATTCTTATATATTTAATTTTATATACTCAATTATAAATATTTAATTAAATTATTTAAAACACTAATTCTTTTTATATTTATTTATGTATATAATTATCTTATTTTTTATATATTTATTTATATATTCAGATTTTTTTTCCTTACGTAATCCTAGTTTTATATATTTAATTTTATATATTTAATTAAAACCCTAATCTTAAAATTCTAGACCTGAAATACTTAACCCTAAAACCCTAATCTTAAATATGTAGACCTAAAATATGTATATTTTTGTATACATGTGTATATACATGTATATATGTATTACATGTGCATGTGTATGTGTGCATATATCTTATGT
>CM035414.1:60582032-60587032 GCA_020310875.1 Ceratopteris richardii
TTATGCATGCTAAGCATTTTCAAGTAAAGATGTACTAGCCATGGACATACGTTAAGTATGCATATTAGTTAATGGGATCATATATGCATGTGTTGATGGGACATGAGAGAGAAGTAACTTGAATAAGTTTAAGCTTTTGAGATAGAAAAATGAGTTCTTCATATGAAGTTAGAAGCATAAAATTTTAATGGTGTGATAAGATTATGAGACTCAATGCCCATTAACTTTTATGCTTTTTATATGTTGGCTTAATTCAAAAGCCAACAAAACTCAACTTAGGAAGAGGAACTTTAAACTTTGAGTCCTACCTATGGACCCCCAAGTTCCATAATACCCATGGCATGCCTGATCAACAAGGCCAAGCATTTAAAGCTTCAAATCCAAAAGGTTTCTCTTCTTATTAAACTACAAACGGTAGTAATAAGAACTTGGATTGAAAAATCCAAAGGAGATACTAGAAGCTTATATGAGACCCTACACGCATGGGATAATTTTTTATTGTGAACGATGTTAAGAAGTTCAGAGGAACTTCAACATCTGATCATTGAGGACAATGATCACACAAAAAGGGGGGAAGAGAATG
This sequence comes from Ceratopteris richardii, assembly GCA_020310875.1. Classification (NCBI taxonomy): domain Eukaryota; kingdom Viridiplantae; phylum Streptophyta; class Polypodiopsida; order Polypodiales; family Pteridaceae; genus Ceratopteris; species Ceratopteris richardii. The sequence continues at coordinate 60,582,616 of CM035414.1, forward strand.
TCCTCAAAGAACATATTAGGGAAAAAATGGTTGAACCATTGTACCCTTCTTTAGCATTCATTTCTTCCCCAATAAGCTTCTTCGTTCATTGTCAAGAGGTAGGATCCATTTGGAGCTTGAGAAAATTTCTTCAAAAGTGAAGAATTGTAACTCATTAAGCAATTTTCTCAAAGCTCCAAATGGATCCTACCTCTTGACAATGAACGAAGAAGAGGAAGATTAAAGGCTTGAAAGAAACCCTTAAGAACTCTACTAAAAAATGTGCACTATGAGTAAGAAACAATTTATCAAGATGGTTAACAAGGTAACCATTTAGCAAAGCTTATGATTGACTATATCCTTTGATACAGATGCCTATTAGTATGAGAATACTAGCTCTATTATCAAATGACATAAACAAAGATAACTTTGATTGCATCTAATCAAGGAAATAGTTCAATGAAAGCTCAAAGTCTTTTCAAAGAACAAATCAAGACTCTGTAAGAATATAACTTACAAAGATTTTGATTCTATTTGATAAGACTAACACGAATGGAGTTAAATCCTCGAGTAAAAGCTAAAGTTGTCTACGCTAAGGTAGGATTGTAAATCGGATGGTATGGGACATCTAGGTTTAGAATGCCACTTAAGTGGGTTCAGTGGTATGCGACACTGAACTCAAGGATAATGGAAGCTTAAGCTCAAGGATTTTGGAGAGTTTTTGAGTGAGGGATTTAGCATAAATGAACCTCCCATTTGGATACGAAATTAAAAGATCATCAATTTCCTACACTTTTCAAGGAATAAAACTCTTTAAAGGTGGGGAAGAAAGGTATCATCAATATGCTACTTCTAAGCAAAAGATATTCCTTAAATCTTTCATGAAAGTTAAGGGTTACATTGGATGTCCAAGTATCCAAGTTTGTTTTGAGTTAAATCTCAAACACAGTAAGAACCAGATATGTAAGAAGGGAATTCATTAAAAAATTCCATTTTGGCAAGTGAATTAAGGAAGCTAGCTAAAGACTTGAAGCATATTCAGAGCAGGATATTTGAAAATGGATAAAGATGTGTCCAAAGTTTGGATCAGTAAGCATGAAAACTTGCTTAAGTCAATAAGGGTGATATATAATCGTTGATCCCTAAAAGGAGAATAATTAATGGTTTGAAGAACATCAACATGATGTTGAAGACTTAAGCAAAGATATCAACTTGTGAAAGTATGAGTTTAAGATCCCAAGAAAATCCCATTGGTAAATATCATTAAAAAAGGAATCGAAAGGAGAAAAGACTCGATCTAATCTCCTATGAAATTAGCTAGAGGAATTTTGAGAAAGCCAAGTGACCTAACTTGGTCAAATATATCAAAACTTTTAAGGTTGGATAATTCAAGAGGCCTCCATTGGTAAAAAATATCAAACCTTTTTATAGTTCGATACCAAGTAAACTTCAAAGGTAAACCTAAATAGACCTTTGAGTTAATTCACATTAGAAACCTTAGTCTTTGCTCTCATGTATTGATACCAAGGAATTCCAAGATGGAACTCATGATCATGGTAAATGATTAGAGAGCATTGGAAAGATAAGGGCAAAAAAGGTGGAAACATTGAGAATGTGGTTCTACGGATTGGAGAAAGGACTCACAGGTATGGGACAGTGAGAACTAACTCCCATTGAGATTTTTGTCTGATGGCCAGAGAGAAAATAGGCTCAAGATCCGATAGGCAACATCACGATAAGCCTTAAAGATAAGACCATTTAGATTAAGGTCTTAAGTTCATTATGAGGTATAGAAATGTACCTCCTTGAACCAATTGTATGAACAAAAGCGTAAATAGAATGAACATGACATTTACCCTAGAAAAGGCTATCCTTTATCCTCATAAGCAGATGCATTTTTCTTAATAAAATGCATAGCCAAATTTTATATGGAACAATAAATTTGGATAAGTAAGAGGGTAAAGAATTTTAGGAGTTTACTAAGTTAAACTCCAAAAGTAAAGTGAAGCTAATTCAAGTATAATAACCTTGAATGAAAAAATGATCTGTAAAAGATCTTCTTTTGAATCTTCGGTAAGAACAAGTGATTCAAGAATGTTCCTAGCAAGATCTGGGATATGATGCCTAGAAATAGGTGTCTTTCTTGCAAGACCTTGAAACTTGAATCATCTAAACTCCATCAGATAGAAAATCTAGAGGGTATCTTGATGGCTTGATAAAGCATTATCCCTCAATTATTTTGAGGATTGGAAGGAATCGGTTTATTAAGCTGTCTTTCTCTTTAGCCTTGGTTATCTTCAAGGTTAGTATACATAACTATCTCGAGTATGAACCAGAGTCGGTTCAAGATAGTTAGTATTGATTCTCATTGGAAAGAACTGGCTTACAAAGAACAAGGTAGAGACCCAAGAGAATGGTCTACCTTATAATTCCAATTCCTAAAGTCATATTTGGATCTAAGTCCTGAATGTCGAATCTTCCAAAAAGGATTAAACTCTAGTTTGAGAATTAATCTAAGGAAAATCAAAGATGATGAAGATAGGGATCCACTTGTAGACATGAACTTTCAAAATGGGTATATTGTCATTCGGAATACTTGAACTTTATGTTTCAAGAAAACCTGGATGATTGCAATAAGTCCACCTAAGTTGCTTTGTGCATACTTGCGATTAGAGTAGGTTTCACATATGTCTTTGGGTTCTTCTCCCCTCAAACCTTCTATGGTATGGAACCATCTGTTTAGTTAAACCTCGCATTGAAGATAACACCTCAACAACTCTCACATGGGTATGAATCCCAAGGCACGTAGAATCTTCCATGAATCTCATGAGAAACCACTGAAATCCTCTCTCTTACATCTAATAGAAGTTGCACTTATTATGTGCCACATGGCTTACTTGCCATTTAGGCCTTAGAGATGAATCACACCTATTGTGTAACACCATAAGATGTGATAATACATTAATGATGATATAGAATAGCTTGGATAAATATCATAGGACATCTATTCCCTGGTGCATTACATTCTAGAAGAGGTGATGAGCACACTATAGAATATTGAACATTTTGTGAAAATAGAATAAAATTACTTGCATTTCTATCACATGAAAATATTAGAGTATGAAAAATATTGAAAGTGATGCATGGAATCCTAGCTCTTCGAACCTTTTGAGTAGCCATATCACCTTTCTTTAGTCTACATTCAAGGATGTTATTATTTCTTTTATTTTATATCCCAGACATTATGACATTAGACGACTTCGACAAACCAAGCACAAAATCAGTTACTAGAATCTCATGTGAGAAAATGTGATTCCATGCATAGTAGTTGAAGAGTATGATGAACAAGATACAAGGAAATTTGAATGTAGCAGCTTAATACAGAATGAGGATAATGACTCAACAATTCATGATCATAGTACCTAGGAGACCCATTGTTGGCAAAAATGCTAGAAAAGATAGCATCTCCATTGCCAATAATAGAACTCATATCCTTTTCAATGCTCATATGGATAATCATTCACCATAGTGATATACATTAACCTAAATCGCAGTTTCAACATACAAGGCATTGAAGGACAAATAAATGCAGGAAAGAAGTTGCCTCTAGCTCATTCTTCACATCAAAATCATAAAGTACTCATACACAACAATGAACTTCGTAAATAGACAGCTCAATTGAAAGGTAGAAACTACTAGATGAAAAGCTCAACAAATTCACCTTGCAAAGGATGCACATCATCTTCAAGAAAACTTCATGCTATCAATATGAACACGCAATAGGAAACTCATTCATCCACAAATTTCTTCTAATGATTTGCTTTCAGAAACTCATCAACTATGATATTCACCCACGATTCACCTTTATTGAACTTCGTCCTAGTACTTATTTGAAGAAGGAGAAATATAGCGGACATAGGAACTCATCGCATGCAAATTTTGCGTACTGGTCTGGGTGGTCATTTTTTAATAAAGAGTTTCATCTCAAGCTAGGGATTCTAATTCACCTTCCTAGATGTTCATCTTCAAGTTTTTCTCCATGAACTCATCTTGAAGAATTCACCAAAATGATGCAAAATCCTGTTGCTTCACAATGGGATAACTTCGTGTCAAGCTAATTTTGTCTCAAGAATTCACGTGGTTGGAGTATTTGTCTTGTGCATGAGAAAATTTACCTTCATATTCATGTGCAATTTTGGAGCAAAAGAAATTAGTAAATTTCGAGTTGTGATGTCTGAGGAAATTGAACCTGAGCAGCTAGAATAGAAGGTCTCAATGGTATGCAAAATCACCTCGAATGATTAATGCATCTAAGAGTAAAACGTCACACCAAGAGCTCACAATCCTTACTTTATTCGCTGCACAATTCTTCCTCTACATTTGCTCAAGAAATTTTGCCCTCATATAAATGGTCATTGTCAAATTGGCCTCAATGTGC
>CM035414.1:60594532-60607032 GCA_020310875.1 Ceratopteris richardii
CTCTGTGTTGATCTGGTGTTCGTGCTGTGCTAGATGATCAAGGGCTCTCTCTCTCTCTCTGTCTCTATCTTTCTCCCCTAAGGAGTGCCATTGTGAATGGTCCAAAAGACTGTATGCAGTGCCTTATTGTGTGTTATGAAATTATGAAGAATACAAGAGCTCCATCCAGTAGAAATGCGTCATCTTTTTGCATGTTACTGTTGTTACTGAGCATAGTTATGGGTGGCGATGACTTTGGTCGACCTTGTGCTGCTAAGGTGCCTCTCTCTCTCTAACTCTCTCTCTCTTTCTCTCTCTCTAACTCTCTCGCTCTCTATCTCTCCCTCTCTCTCTCCCCTAACGCTATTCACATCGATATAGAACTGTGCTCATAATGTGGAAAGAAACGCACTCTGTGTTGATCTGGTGTTCGTGCTGTGCTAGATGATGAAGGGCTCACTCTCTCTCTCTCTCTCTCTCATTCTCTCCCCTAAGGAGTGCCATTGTGAATGGTCCAAAAGACTCTATGCAGTGCCTTTTTGTGTGTTATAATATGTTGTATGTGGGTCTAGAATTATTCTGCGCTCGGAGCTGGATTTGTACAGGGAATTCTAATATATAACGCATTCTTTGTGATGTAGTGCCACTTCGAGGATGGCAATTTCAGCCACACATGCGGAGATATCATGCTCGTGCCCGATAACCTTGTCAGTCTGCAAGCGGACTGCTTTGCCACAGGCAACCCCGACGCAGAAATCTATAGGAGCACACTTGGGTTAAACATGAACATTGAAAACAACAACGGCCAGCTTCAGTGCAGAGTTTGCATGGCATCGCCTTTAGTCCCTCGCCACTGTAATTTCTCTCACTCATGCCGAAATCTTCGACTAGAGGGCGCGATACTGTACGCTACTTGCGCCGACCGTAATGGCAAGCCGGTGGAAACATCTCTGGATTTAGACCGCTGCGTTGTGAATGGCCAAGGTTATCTTGACTTCGTCTGTGGCTTTCTCTCTCCATACGCTTAAAGAGCCTTCAGTTTCCCCTTTCTCTCCTCCAAACCCCAGGCTAGACATCTCTATAGTCTGTTGATGCGTGTTCGCCAGAAACGCCAATTTTTTCCTTGTGGTACTCGTTTGCTTTCCATCGGCGCATGATTTATTATATTATAGTGAGAGATTTATTGTTTAGACAGACGATGCTGTTCATCCGGTTTATTCTAGCGTGCGTGATGTATGTATGCTCCTCATCTCGTTTCTTCTAGCATGTCTCTCCGTTGGCAGACTTTGATAATTATAGATCCAAGGATCAAATTTACGTTAAGTCTGTTGGAATGCTTGAGAGGCGCAGCCGTTTGATATGTGGGCTCTTTGAAACTGTGCCGTGCTGTCCATTGTCGTGATAATTAAGTCTCACTAGGTGCAATACATTCAATTTTCGTTTGATTTTTGTACACTGTAATCATTATCATGCCTGCACATAATGAAGTTACTGCTTAACGGCTATTTGTCGAAACACATCGTCTTCTTCAATTCGAATCAACAGAAGCTTTTTTAATCGCCGTCAACGTGCTTGGTTTTTTCTCCTGAATGCACGCTTCAAATTTTAAAAACAAGAAAAATGAAAGAGAATCACAAAGCCGCTCCATAACGTTTTCCTCTCTGGAAACTCTTTCCGCCAAAGAACAGGGAAAATGTCCTTCTTTGCACAGTTGCAATTTCAAAGTTAAAGTCCTCGGGATTAGGCCTCGGCCGAACCTGCATTAAAAACAAAAACTACGGAAAATGTCCGGAGTAGAAGGTCTGTCGCTCCCCGTGCAAAGTTCGTGAGGAGTTCCGTTGGGCTGAACGCTAACATAGGAAACATAAATGGACATTTTGGGTGCAGTGTGTGCCTCGATTCACCCTTAGTACCTCGCTACTGCAGCTTCTCTCACTCATGTAGAGATCTTAGACCAACACGTGCGACACTGTACGCTACTTGCAACGATTGTAACGGCAAGCCAGTGGAGACGTCCCTAGACTTAGACCGTTGTATTGAGACTTTCTGTTTCTCTCTGTGGCTTCGATTTCCATATTTTCTTACCCTCTAGCTATGAGTTTACAACCAAAGCGACATGGATGCATGCTGCAATAGTTTTTGAATATGCGAGTGACATTCTCTAACGAGCCCACTTTCATACTTATCCATACTTATCTAACGAGCCCCGTAGCTTATGTTTTCCTTTTTCTGTATACGTTTAACTTCTCCACCATTGATTTCTACCTTTAAATTCAGCTTTCTATTTATGTAGGTCATTGCGGTGTATGATTGTTTTAAGTTTTTGATATGAAGAATGAACTAGAGACCACTTATTTCGTGTACTAATTTCTTCTTGAGTAATTTCTACATTCAAACTGAGATTTAGGTTTCCATAGACCACGATGCTGTATGATTATTGATTTGAAGATTGAATTGGAGACCAGTTCTTTTACTGCCTATGGAGACGACATCTTTTCTAGGTTTGTCGGCATCGAGTGGTTTGCTAGATACTATGCTTATAACTGTTGAGTCATTATGCTCATTCTCTATTGAACTACTACATTCATATTTCATTCAATCTTGTACGTCATACTCTTCATCTGCTATGCATGGCATCACATTCTCTCACATGAAATTGTAGTAATTCACGTTACGCTTGACGTTTCAGAGTCTTCTAATGTCATAATCTCTGGGATTAATGAAACAAACAATAACATTCTTCTCTTGATAGCAATGCAAGGAAGATTAGAGTAGAAGAAGCACTCCAATTTAGCACTCTTTAGAATGGTCTCATGGTTGAGCTTAAGCGACATGTAAGATATCTATCTCTACAAATTCAAGAGTTTAAACATCTACACAATTTGAAAGAAATTTACCAGAGACTAAAGAAACCCCATGCACTTTCGAATCTTCTTCTAATTTCACAAAATTGTCAATATTCTATAGTGTGTTCATCACCTCTTCTAAAATCTAATGCACAAAGGAATGTATACCTTATGATATTTATCCATGTTGTTCTATATCACCATTATTATATTATCACATCTTGTGGTCTTACACAATGGGTGTAAACTAGCTCTAAGGCCTAAATGGCAAGTAAGCCATGAGATACATACCAAGTGCAACTTCTTTTAGAGGTAGGAGAGGGAATTTGTGTAGTCTCTCGTGAGATTCATGGAAGAGTCTATGTGTCTTGGGCTTCACACCCATATGAGAGTTGTTGAAGTGTTATCCTAAATGGGAGGCTTAACTAAAAAGATGGTTCCATATGATAGAAGGTTTGACGGACAATAGTCCATAGACATGTGGGATACCTACTACAATGAGTGCAACTTCTCAAAGAGAGCATAGACCCATTCAAAACTGGTATTGGGAGATGAGAAGACTCTTTGCTCTCTCTCTCTCTCTCTCCATCTCTCATCTATGAGACCTAAAGGAAAGTGAAGAATTTAAATATATGAATTGGAGAATTCGGAAAGCCTCAAGATATGGCATTATTAGCTACCCAATATCACTCACCTCAACCTCTGTGTAAGTAGTTTGTGGAACTCTTTATTCTATGGCTCACATTCTACATGGAGATACACCTACTTCACTCAATAAATTTTGAATTCTAGGGAAATCAATCACAAACAGGAAGAAATAAGAGGATTTGGAGATGCCATTTATCTATTTATGAAGTATGGGACATAGAATTACATGGTTAAAAAAAATCCAATTACACATAGATGAGGAGAAGACTATGCCTTGTCCAGAACCTGCCCTATTGTGAACATTTGTTTTATGTAGGATACAAGTTTCAAATTATGTAAATACCTTTGGGAAGTCTTCAAATACTTCAAGAAGGTTCATATTATTCATAAAAGATAGCAAAAATACCACGTGAGTTTTAGAACATGGTGAGTCAAATTAGTGAGTCACAAGGGAGCTGCAGTGGTGTCTTAGTGGAAGGTCGATGTGGCTAGTTCTCAAAGTCCATCAATACTTTGCTTATTTGAGCACTTGAGTCATGTAATACATTCACCCAAGTGTCTACCACGAATTTAGATGTATCAGGAAGGTTTTAGATTAGTCCAAGAGAGGCATATGTGTATCTCTACGCTGCTGTAGTTTTGTATGCAAAGATTGCAGAGCTTGTATCTCCCTCATTATATATTCAAATTATATGTTTGATAGCTCATTTTAAAGCTCTTATTGTCTACTTTCACTCTGTCAATTTGCATATTCATTGGATTTGTGAGCTGAGAGCAGTACTCTCTGCAAGTAGTGTGTGTTCTTTGGTTTCACCTCTGTTGAAGGTCTCCATTGAACCTCAAACTTGCAGAGGTCATATCTCCTTGTGTAATTATCCAAATTGAGTGTTCTGTGGCTCATTGGAAAGCTCTTGGTGTGTAGTATATGTGGTTGAAATAGTTCTAGAGAATTCTAATCCATTAGAGAATAGTAAGCTCTGTAAGCATGACTAGTTTTTTGTGATGAAGTTTGTGAGAAGGTCAACTTGTTCCTAGGGGGTTTCACCTACTTCCAGCGGGAGTGTGAATCTTTCTTCTTATCTTTCCCTTTTCTCCTACAAACACTAAAATCCCTTTTGTACAAGAATCTGTTAACAAGTAACAACAAACAAGTGTTGTTTCGATGATACAAATAAAGGATAAAGTGATGCAACTATGATTCCTTTTGCAATTACCATAGTGCCCTTTGATATATGAAAGGAGTGAGCATAGAAGAACACCTTGTAACCAAGGTTATCAAGTTGACCAACTAACATCAAACTACATGAAAGTTGAGGTACATGGCATACATTATGCATAGTAACTTTTGAACCATCAATGAACTGTACAACCACATCTCAAATCCCCACAACGTCACACTGGTAAGAGTCACCAAGTCTCACAGTATCAAGAGACTTTGCTACATAATTAGAGAACCATTCTCCATGTGGTGTCACATGGAAAGAAGCACCAAAATCTAGTAGCGACGTGTGGGAAAGACAATCAGCCATAAGAGCCTTAGTTGGTACAGTATGATCATCTATCAACATATCACCATCATCAGAAATAGAATTAATTTAAGTAGATGGTGCAGGTGACTATTTAACATGCCCATCAACATTCTCTCTTTTACCTTTAGCATAATAGTCTTTTTTCATATGTCCTTTCTTATAAAAATAATGGCATTCGATATCCCTCTTCCTTGATTTACTTCTATTTTTATTCTATTGACCACTCCTTTCCTTGTTCTTGCTCACGTTCCTGATTCCTTCATTGGTAAGAGTACGAACATTATATGCATCTCCACTCTAAGTGCCAACCATAGATTTTCTATGAATCTCCTCACTCAACAGTGCTCCACATATGTTATCATAGATGAGTTTACCACCAGGTGCACTATTGCTAATTGCTATGCAAAATGTATCCCATGATGATGGTAGGGTGCATAACAATAGTACTTCTTTCATTTCATTATCCATATCCATTATCTCAGCTTGTTATTGGGATAGTATAGCATCAAACTCATTTAGATTAGCAACAACACTATCTTTGTCCTTCATGCAAAGGTCATATAATTTTCTCATCAAATACATCTTATTTGATGCTATCTCTTTTTCATATGTATTGTGTAACTTCTTCCAAAGCTCCTCTGCACTTTCAGAGTCTAATACTATAAAGTAAACATTATCTACTAGGTGCAAGCGAATGGTAGACCTGGCCATTTCATCTAACTCATCCCAATCATCTTCATCCATGTCAGTAGGCTTGTTTGAAATCCCATTTACTGGCTTACATTGCCTCGTTTGGATCAACACATCTTTAATATGATTCTTCCATAGAGCAAAGTTTGTGCCATTGAACTTTTGAATCTCAAAATGGTCTTTGCCCTACAAGTTATAGATCCTCCTCAAAACACTAGTAGTAGACCCTGATCCATCAGATGTGCTTGAGACCTTAGATGCCATGATGGTAGAGCACTGAATAGAATGATAATGGAGCTAGAAGAGTCCAAACACCAACAAATAAGTGTATCAAGGAGTAAATCAACCACTATATAGTTGACTAAACCAAAAATCTGGTAACATTTTGCTAGAGTATCCTCTAAAAAATGAGCATATGATGAGTGTCAAAATATCACAAAACTGCAAGTATTGACATGTTTACCTACATAGTGAATCATTGATCCCACTGCATATAATCAGTTACCCAATAGAAGCCAGCTAGGGTTATGGAGCACCTATGAACAACTATCATACATCTCCTATGGCGACCAATTACCTTTTGCTTTGGTGTCTTTGGAACTAAATTCCAAGTCTTGTTATCCTGTAGTGCTTCCATTTCTTCGCTCATTGCTTTCTCCCACTTTTCATCTCCTTTTGCCTCATCATAACATGTGGGTTCATTTTCCTGCTCAACTTTTGTCATAATAGCATAATGAGTATTCATGAAAGATTCATATGTATACCTTTGAGGTTGCTTACTCACTCTTGAAGTTCTTCTTACCTCCAACGTAGATGCTCTTCCTTTCTTATTAGGAACCTTTGATGATTCTCCATAGTCACATACATCACTAGTTTCCTCTCCTTCATCATTAACTTCAACAAGTTTGAGTTTACCTTTGCTTTTAACACTAGGAGGTGAATCTTGCCTTAATCTTCCATTGAAAGGTAGCTCTCTTTCTTCATCCAAACCGCTTTTCTCATCACTTAGACTTCTTGTGGGCTGAGGTAAGCACTCATCTCCTTCACCTGTTTCTTCTTCATCTTAATTTATGACCTGCAAACTTTTCTTATCTACATACCATGAAAGTGATTCATCAAAATTTACATCTCTTGAAACAACCACCTTATTGGTATGAGGATTATAACATCTATATCCTCTTTGAGTATCTGCATAACCAATAAATATACACTTTTCTCATTTCACATCAAGTTTTGATCTCACTTCACTAGGTACATGTACATAAAATACACAACCAAATACTTTCAAATGACTTACACTTGGTTTCCTTCCATGCCATACCTCATATGGTGTCAAATGATGAACTCTAGCAGTAGGTACTCTATTCATAATGTACACACTTGTGCTAACAACTTCAGCCCAAAAAGAATTAGGCAAACACATCATTTAGCATGCTTCTAGATGCTTCTGCTATGATTCTGTTTCTTCTTTTTGCAACTCCATTTTGTTGTGGAGTATACCTGCATGTAACTTCTCTTTTGATACCTTCATCATACAAAAAATTAGTAAAAGCTTGAGAGAAATACTCTCCCCCTCCATCGGATCTTAGCTTCTTAACATATCTTCCTGTTTGCTTCTCGACAAATGATTTAAACTTTCTGAAACAATCAAAGACTTCACTCTTATGTTTAATGAAATACAGAAATGTCATTCTACTATGATCATCAATGAATGATACATAGTACTTATTACCAGCCAAGGATGCCTCTTTAGTAGGACCCCATACATCCGTGTGTATAAGTTCTAGCAATCCACTGCTTACATAGCTTGAATGCTTGAAAGGGTGTCTACTCTGCTTACCCATTTGACATGCTTCACATAGATGCACCAAGTTGCTTAGTAAGATCAGGTAATCCTTCAACAATTCTTTTCTTTGATAGCTCCTTTAACATGTGTACATTCATGTGTCCAATCCTTTTGTGCCATAGATCAAGCTCTGCTATTCGATGCATACCATAAGAGAAATAGTTTGTATGATTTGGGTTTACCTTGAATGTAAACAATCTACCTTGTTTTTGACCTCTAGCAATTAACCTCCTTTGCTTTGGATCCTCAATGAAGCAACCTGCATGATTAAATCTTATTTGCAAACCTTTTTCTACCATTTGATCAACTGACATCAAATTCTTAGTGATCGTTGGCACATAAAGTACAGCCTTCAAGCAATTTGTCTTGCTCTTATCCTGCATAACAACATCTCCAACCTACATAATCTTATGTGTTGTATCATCTCCTGTTTGAACATGACCTTTACATGAAGGATTATGCATATTAGAAAACCATGAAGCATCATGTGACATATGATTAGAGCAACCACTATCTACATACCATACATTACTATTGCAATTCATCTTAGTTTCTACATTCATCATAAGAAGAGGATCATAATCTTCACTTTTACCTTCAATTGAATAATTTCCTTGTTGTTTACCTCTTTTTGAATAGCCTCCTCTTCGATTACCACCTTGATTATTTTCATTTTGATAACAATCTTTGGCATAGTGTCCATACCTTCCACATATATAGCAATTGTTGTTATCTTCACTCCTTTGTCTTTGATTGTAGTTGTAGTTGCCGCTCGTACCTCTCACGCTTGATCTTCCTCTTCCTCTTGTGTTGAAGAATCCACTTGAAGTCCGTTGATCATTGCTCCTTCTTCCTTGACCTCTATTTGAACCTCTTCTTCCTCTGTTTCCACCTCTTGATGATCCTACATAAAGAGCTTGTCCTTGAGATCCTTTTTGATTTGAAGTAGAGCCATTTAGATTCATCTCCTCCATAACCATGAGAGCAACAAGCTTATCAAAGTCTGGTAATTCTCCTCTAACATAAACTGAAGTAATGTATGGTTTCCATCTCTCATAATCCTTGAGTTCATTGAGAGTATGTGCAACCAAGTCATCATCCTCCACATGAGCTTGAATTGATCCTAGTTGATCTGCAATCTCTTTAACCTTCAACAAGTAATCATTGACCGATGTCCTTGTATCTTTCTTTATGTTATTCAACTCATTTTTTGAGTTGAATCTTCCTTGCTCTTGTACCTGTAGCATGCAACCTTTCCAATGCAAGCCAAACATCTCTACTTGTGTCTAGATCTTGTATGTGTCCTACCATTGAATCTTGAATATTTTGTGATAAAATGAATATAACCCTTTTGTCTCTTTCATTCCAAAGTCTAAACTCCCTCAATTGTTGTTGATTTGGATCCTCTGGTAATATAGGTTTGATATCCATTCCATCAATCAAACCATAGAAGCCTCTACCTTGCAAGTATGTTGTGATTCTAAATCGTCATGCTTGATAGTTGTTCTTATCAAGCTTCTCTATTTGTGCATGTTGATCGTCCATTGTGCAAAATACTAAACTTCCTCCTTTAACCCTCCTTTTGGATATATGTGATAAGAAGAAGTATGAGATTTACCTTTGTAATAAATTCTATGCACCTTTCTTTGCTTGGATGTTGCTTGAGATGCTTCCTTGCTATGTCCTTCTACCTTTGTGTAGTGTCGATGATGAACCTCTTCTCCAATAGCTTCAAATTCTTCATCAAGGTATTATAACCTTCTCCAAGCTTCAATTCCTTGCTCTGATACCAATGTTGGAGTTTATTGACCTCCAAAATATATAAGCCTCTGTCGATTGATTATAAGAAGACAAATACAATGGTGATGCACAATAAAATCCAATGCTTCTGTGCAAAATCCCACAGAGTGCACAATCACAAAATACCAAATACCCAAGGGTGTTGTTGCTTTCAGCCTTCCCTGCACCAGACCTCCACCTTCTCCAAGCCTACACTTGTGCACACCTTGCACCAAGCTTCCAATAAAGGGGAGGGTTGGACACCTTCTGTCAGCACATGCACAGCTTCAATGGGGCCTTGGGGTCTTTTTCTGAATGCTTAGCACTTCTCTGCACACTTCTTAGTCACTCTTCATGCAGACCTTGCACTTCACTTCTCTACATCCCACACTGTGTGTCTCTTCCTTCTCTCTCTTTCCTAGCTTAGACTATGCTAACCTTGCTTAGTACTCCAAGAATAGTGCCTTGCCTTGATTTGAGTGTCGATTCACGTATACTCCTAATTGCAAGAGTATCTTGGTGTTCACTTTGATGTCCCAAGATTGTCTCCAAAAAGTGGGCAGCCAACGAATCCCTGTTTTGTCCTGTAGTGACTTTAGACTAAAACAAAAATTTTAATTAGGCGGCCATACTTTCACTTCTATGTACGGTGCTGCTTCACATACCTTTACATTTTTCGTTTAATTCTTCACTTGTGCACCCAAGAGAGGGTTCACCTGAACCTTCCAAAACACTTTTGAAAACACTTTAAACCTTAGAGAAATTACAAGAATACCTCTGTGTAGAGGAGGTACTGGGGTATCCGCTTTTAACAAAAGTAGAGAATGAAAATTAAACACGTCCAGTACATCACCTACTCAAGGGGAGTTCTCTTTAGGGAAGTATACCCTTTAACATTTCTATGAGCAGGTAGATAACACGGATTGCACAGAGTGGTAAATACTTCAGAAAATATGGACAACCAATGACCAAGGAAGACCATACACTTCTTGATTCGAATCAGACGATTACAAGGTTGGGCAGAGTGATGCTGAAAAGTGCAAGCTTAGGGCTGACAAGCCACCCTAATAGTATTAACTCCAATACAACAGATCAGCATAAGGAGCCACTGATATGCAGGCTAACTCAGAACAATACAAACGGTAGAATTTCTCCAGAGAATAGAGATTAATCAACACATTGACTCACAGAAAAGAAAATAAATCCAAGCTACTCTCGTACACTATAGTGCTCATAGCCCTCCACTGAGAAGCCTACGCTCTGTATCCACACTATAGAGTAGCTCCTACAATAGGCTTGAAACCACCAAGTACAAGAGAGAACTTCTGCACGTTTACATGCGTCAATGTAACTCCCAAAAAAAATGTACCCCAAAAGAGCACAAATCCATTGTTTTTGTAGGCCCCAATAGGCTAAGAGGGCCTTGCCGAACCTTCACGTCCACTGATCACGCATCGATTAATCACCCAAAATTGGGGGGAGGTCAATTAGTTCACTTGATTGAATTGGATCCACAAAAATAGGTAGTCGCCGTGAATGGTTGGTGGCAAAAATCTTTTTCTCCGCTTCCACTTTTTACCTTGCACACTTTTATCCCATACCCTATGACAACCTTGCCAGTGTGCAGTCATTTCATTCTTTGACTCTTTTGATTGGCACTTTGAATCATCTCGTGACTTCCTCCTTGAGGCTTTATCTTCATACATTTCCATCCTCGGCTAATGTGTTCTTGTCTACAATGTTTACATCAATTGATGTAGGAGCACACGCCATATTATCTCCAGTACCACCACGTTGCAAACATACTACCTGCTGATGATAGCCTTGGGGGTCCTTCCTAATGAAAACTTCAAATAATGGTGCACTAGTAGATGCAGATGCCAACTGTCTGGCAGAATATCCCCTTGCCACAAATCTCCCAAACGAAGAACTTATGTTAATGATGCAACCATAAGGATCATTTTCACCTTTTGTCGAACCTACCCACCAGCCTAACAATCCGACAGCTGCTTCATCCCTTAGTCTTGTTGCCGTTTCATACCTTTCCTCTTCCAGGGCCATCTTCAGCTCAGTCAGAACTTCAGAGACTTGATCTTGTGCCTCCACTACTTTAAGCGATTCCTTCAAGCGTGCGGCTTCCTTAAAATCTTCTTCCTCAATGGCACTGTCTAACTCAAACTTCAGTGTAGATGCAAGCTTCTCTTGGTCTTCGACTTGAATAAAATGCTCCTTCCACCGCTCCCAATCCCACTTTTCATCTTCAACCGTAACCTGTTCGGATACCGTATCCTATTGAGTTTGAGGATTTTGTTTCCACTGATTGTCAAAATAATTCTGCCATGTTCTGCCGACATTGATGATTAAGTCCCGAACTGGATCACTGGATCACTGATTCTCATTGCTGCAGCCTTCAGTTGTTGCAAATCCCAGAATGCGGGAGGCCCTACCTTAATATCTTCATCGTCTCTAAAATGTGAACTTCCCGATGACTGATGAGAGGAGGTGCGTGTGGGTGTGTGTGGGAGTGTGTGTGTGTGTGTAGAAGCGTGTGTGTGGGAGTGTGTGTGTGTGTGTGTGGAAGTGTGTGTGTGTATCTGAGTGTGTGTGCGTGTGGGGGTGTGTGTGTATATGTATGGGTGTGTTGTATGTGTGTATGTATGTGTGAGTGCGTATGTGTGTATGTATGTATGAGTGCGTATGTGTGTATGTATGTATGAGTGAGTGTGCGGGCGTGTGCATGTCTGTGAGCGTGCGCAAGCGTGTATGAGAGAGAGGTAGAGAGTGAGGGGGTGGAGTGTATGGGAGTGAGCGGGGGCGGGGGGTAGTGTGTGCGCATGAGGGGCGGGGGGTGGCAAGTGTGCGGGGTGAGACAGGGGAGCGGGGTGGGGTGGCGGGGTGGGGGTGCGGGGTGGGGTGGCGGAGAGGGGAGAGAGAGAGAGAGAGAGAGAGAGAGAGAGAGAGAGAGAGAGAGAGAGAGAGAGAGAGAGAGAGAGAGAGAGAGAGAGAGAGAGAGAGAGAGAAAGAGAGAGAGAAGGGGGGGTAGTGTGTGCGCGTGACGGGTAGGGTGAAACGGGGGAGCGAGGTGGGATGGCGGGGTGGGGGTGCCGGGTGGGGGTGTGGGGTGGGGTGGCGGAGAGGGGAGAGAGAGAGAGAGAGAGAGAGAGAGAGGGGGGTGGTAGTGTG
>CM035414.1:60609532-60637032 GCA_020310875.1 Ceratopteris richardii
GTAGATAACAAGGAGATACCTCAGAAAATATGGACAACAATTGACCAAGGAAGACCATACACTTCTTGATTCGATCAGATGATTACAAGATTTGTCAAGGAAATGCTCAAAAACTAATGCTCAGAGCTTCGTGGTACTCTATGCAGATAAATATAGATCAATACAAATGATGAAGGAATTGCTCAAGAGAATAGAGCTTAACACCAATAGTGTCTCACAGAAAAGAAAGAAAATCCAAGACACTCTCTTACACTATAGTGCTCAGCTCATAGCCCTCCACTGAGAAGCCTACCCTCTGTATCCACACTACAGGGTAGCTCCTACAATAGGCTTGAAACCACCAAGTGCAAGAGAGAACTTCTGCACGTATACACGCGTCAAAGTAACTCCAAAAAAATGTACCCCCAATGAGCACAAATCCATTGTTTTTATAGGCTTCAATAGGCCAAGAGGGCCTTGCCGATTCTTCATGTCCACTGATCACGCGTCGGTTGATTACCTAAAATTGAAGGGGTAGGTCAATTATTCCCTTGATTTGAATTGGATCCACAAAAATAGGTAGTCGCCGTGAATGGTTTGTGGCAACTCCACTTTTAACAATTACCTTTCACCTTCTTACTTGCAAATAGAGGCCCTTTAATTATGCAGTCCGACAGATTGGGATGACAGGTGGGGTAGCATTAATTCAAGTAAGCCCTTGTACCTCTTTATTTACCATAGTCTCCAAAGGAAAGACCCATTGATAGGCATGTCACAATCCCATCAAAATTGTAACATCCTATACAAAGCGTGCATCTAGTTTCCCAATATTTGACTTTCTCCATCCACCTTTATCATGCAATGATCACACCTCCGGAGGCAATGTTTCTATCCTGCACAAGTTGCCACTGAAAGAGTTAACATCTTTCACTAAAAGATCTGTGAAATGAGACCTGCCGGGATCCAAATGATTTTGAGGTAGTTGCTGAAGAAAATTTATCCATAGTCTGACCAAGATCATGTATCCTTGTATTGATCACATTTACTTGTATCCACAGTGGATTGATTTTTGAATGACACATACATCATAAAGTTCATGATCATCACCAACGGTCACCAAGTCACTGTCCTGATCTTCATAAGTGAGTACTATCCTCTCATCTTGGGATATCCGAAGCATGGAGTGTGGGGGAAGGGGGCGTGTGGGGGAAGGTGGAGGAGGGCGGGGGAGTGGGGGGAGTGTGGGGGAAGGCGGGGGAGGGCGGGGGAGTGTGGGGGAAGGTGGAGGAGGGCGGGGGAGTGTGGGGGAAGGTGGACGAGGGCGGGGGAGTGGGGGAAGGGGGAGTGTGGGGGAAGGCGAGGGAGAGCGGGGGAGTGTGGGGGAATGGGGGAAGGCGGGGGAGAGCGGGGGAGTGTGGGGGAATGGGGGAAGGCGGGGGAGAGCAGGGGAGTGTGGGGGAAGGCGGGGGAGAGCGGGGGAGTGTGGGGGAATGGGGGAAGGCGGGGGAGTGTGGGGGAAGGGGGTGGGGGAAGGGGGAGGAGTGAGGGGGAAGTGGTGGAGGAGGGCGGGGGAGTGTGGGGGAAGGCGGGGGAGAGCGGGGGAGTGTGGGGGAATGGGGGGAAGGCGGGGGAGAGCGGGGGAGTGTGGGGGAATGGGGGAAGGCGGGGGAGAGCGGGGGAGTGTGGGGGAAGGCGGGGGAGAGCGGGGGAGTGTGGGGGAATGGGGGAAGGCGGGGGAGTGTGGGGGAAGGGGGTGGGGGAAGGGGGAGGAGTGAGGGGGAAGTGGTGGAGGAGGGCGGGGAAGTGTGGGGGAAGGCGGGGGAGAGCGGGGGAGTGTGGGGGAAGGCGGGGGGAGAGCGGGGGAGTGTGGGGGAATGGGGGAAGGCGGGGGAGTATGGGGGAAGGGGGTGGGGGAAGGGGGAGGAGTGAGGGGGAAGTGGTGGAGGAGGGCGGGGGAGTGTGGGGGAAGGCGGGGGAGAGCGGGGGAGTGTTGGGGAATGGGGGAAGGCGGGGGAGAGCGGGGGAGTGTGGGGGAATAGGGGAAGGCGGGGGAGAGCGGGGGAGTGTGGAGGAATGGGGGAAGGGGGTGGGGGAAGGGGGAGGAGTGAGGGGGAAGTGGTGGAGGAGGGCGGGGGAGTGTGGGGGAAGGCGGGGGAGAGCGGGGGAGTGTGGGGGAATGGGGGAAGGCGGGGGAGAGCGGGGGAGTGTGGGGGAATGGGGGAAGGCGGGGGAGAGCGGGGGAGTGTGGGGGAAGGCGGGGGAGAGCGGGGGAGTGTCGGGGAATGGGGGAAGGCGGGGGAGAGCGGGGGAGTGTGGGGGAATGGGGGAAGGCGGGGGAGTGTGGTGGAAGGGGGTGGGGGAAGGGGGAGGAGTGAGGGGGAAGTGGTGGAAGAGGGCGGGGGAGTGTGGGGGAAGGCGAGGGAGAGCGGGGGAATGTGGGGGAAGGCGGGGGAGAGCGGGGGAGTGTGGGGGAATTGGGGAAGGCGGGGGAGAGCGGGGGAGTGTGGGGGAATGGTGGAAGGCGGGGGAGAGCGGGGGAGCGTGGGGGAAGGCGGGGGAGAGCGGGGGAGTGTGGGGGAATGGGGGAAGGCGGGGGAGAGCGGGGGAGTGTGGGGGAAAGCGGGGGAGAGCGGGGGAGTGGGGGGAATGGGGGAAGGCGGGGGAGGGCGGGGGAGTGTGGGGGAAGGCGGGGAAGAGCGGGGGAGTGTGGGGGAAGGCGGGGGAGAGCGGGGGAGTGTGGGGGAAGGGGGTAAGGCGGGGGAGTGTGGGGGAAGGGGGTGGGGGAAGAGGGAGGAGCGAGGGGGAAGTGGTGGAGGAGGACGGGGGAGTGTGGGGGAATGTGGGGGAAGGTGGAGGAGAGAGAGAGAGGAAAAGAGAAGGAGAGATGTCACATTATTTCCCGAAAGAGGAAATCCTCCCCCTAACGTTCGGAGATGAAAAATAAGTTTCATCACCTTCCTTTAAATGATCTTCAACAGCCTTCTGAAAAGTAATCTAAGAACTTCAATATTTACCACACTAGAGTAGTTCAAGAATTGAAGTTGTAGAAGGGGGGAATGGTTTATGTCGGTACTACAGACCCGCACACCAAGTCTTTGCACCGTCCCGGTGCAGTCTTCTTATTGAATGAAATAACTACAAATACTTGAATGACAGAATATCTGTAAATACTCAACCGACGAAATAGTGCTAATACTTGAGCGACACGTGGTATGTACAGTGGTTGAAATTCTTCCAAGACGACTTAATTTAGATACTTCTTCACCCTGGAAATATTAACTAGGGGGATCCTTATACCCTGGAGATCTTCCAAATGCACAGCGCCATGTGGCAATACCTTGATTACCTTATAAGGTCCTATCCATTTAGGTGCCATTTTAGTTGAAATTGTTGGGACTTGATGCATTAAAACCATAGACCCTTCCTGAACTTTATTGGATCTCAGATACCTGTCATGCAGTCTCTTGCGCCCTTCTTGTGTTACCTGGAGTTTCTGCATTGCCCCTTCTCTGTATTCTTCTAATGCCACCAATCTCTGAATGGGGGGTTCAATTCCAATGGTTTTGATTCCTATTTCCTTTCTGATAATGAACTCAAATGGGGCCAATGCCTCTTTTCCATATACTAGCCGAAATGGAGTCTCGCCCGTGGTTCCCCTCTTTGTGGTTCTGAAAGCCCAAATTGCACCAATTAGTGCTAGTGGCCAAGAGCTTTGATGATCAAAAGATAATTTGCGAAGTAGTCCGATCAAAATCTTATTGGAACTCTCTGCTTGGCCATTTGCCCTTGGGTAATAGGCACAAGATTTTTTATGGAAGATTTTGTACCTGTCAAATATAAACTGGAGCAATTGATTTACAAAATGTGTGCCCCTATCACTAGTAATTTCCAATTGGGCAACCAAATCTTGAGAAAATACGTTTATACATAAATTTAGCTACTGTTAAAGCCGTGCAGTCCACTGTAGCTTTAGCCTCTATCCATTTAGTGGCATAGCATGTGGCCATCAAAATATACTTTTTTCCTCCAGGTTGACCAGTTGGACTAATTCGTCCTATGAAATCAAGACCCCATCGTTCAAATGGAAGCCATCCAGTAGATATGACTAATGGTTGGAAATTCAATCTGGTTGGCGTGGGAGCACACCTCTGGCAGATGTGGCATTCTTTAGCAAACTTGATTGCATCCTTGAAAATATGAGGCCACCATAAACCTTTGTGGATGATTCTATGAGCCAATTCTTCCCCCTTTAGATGTCCCTCATTGTGTGCAGCCTCTAGCAGAAAATTTACCTCCTCTGGATAGACACATCTTCTCAATATATCATCTTGACAGTATTTATATAAATTTCCATTTATAAGAGAATATGCTTTGGTTTTCAGGAGAAATCTTCTCTTTTCTACAGGTGTCAAGTGTTCTGGGATCTTTCCAGTAGTCAGAACATGGAGAATTTCATCACACCAACCAGTCCGGATTGCTACTAGAAAAAGATTGCTATCCACCAATTCATCATTAATACCTGTTGCCTTTTCGCTCATTGCCGTCCTGGACACTTGATCTGCCATGTAGTGCTCTTTTCCTGGCTTAATATGAATATCAAAATTAAATTCTTGAAATAGGAGTAACCATCTCCAAATCCTTCCAGCTACTCTAGGCTTGTTTATCAAATACTTCAAGGGCTGATGATCAGAAATAACAATGAAATGTACACCAAGGAGATAATGTCGGAACTTCTGAAGAGCAAATACGATAGCCAAACCTTCTCTTTCCGTTGTACTGTAATTTCTTTCAGCTTGGTTGAGTAGTCTGCTTGCATAAGAGATAGGTCTATCCACTTTGTGAGATGATGGTTGAGCTAGAACTGCACCAACAGCATGAAGACTAGCATCTGTATGCACATGAAATTCCAATGACCAATTAGGAACACTTAAAAGTGGAGCAGTACATAGCCTCAACTTTAGTTCACAAAATGCTTTGTCAGCTTCAGCACTCCATGAGAAAGGGATCTTTTTGCTGGTAAGCCTTGACAAGGGCTTAGCAATTTCCGAATACATCCTAATGAATCTTCTGTGATACCCTGCATGGCCCAAGAAACTTTGCACTTCCTTTGGGCTTTGTGGAATTGGCATGGAAAGAATAGTTGTAACCTTTGCAGGGTCAACAGTTATACCTTCACCAGATACTATGTGACCAAGAAGAGTGCCCTTAGTGACCAAAAAGTGACATTTATCAGGATTCAATTTCAAACCTGTTTTGAGACATTGCTCAAAAATTTCTTTTAAATTTTCCAAATGGTCATGGAAATCTTGAACTGCTGCCCTTCTATTTGTACCTGAAAATACTGAAAAGTCATCCATGAAAATGCGTAGAAAGGTTGTTAACCATTTGCCCAATATCAGATACATCGTTCTATTAAATGAAGCCGGTGCATTCTTCAAACCAAAAGCCATTCGAGTATAGACATAAGTGCCCCAGGGAGTGACAAAGGCTGTTTTGTCCCTATCATCAGGATGGATCACTATCTGATTGTAACCACTAAAACCATCCAAGAAACTATACAAAGTGTGACCAGCTACTTCTTCAAGTACTTGCTCTGTGAAGGGCTGAGGAAATCCATCTTGAATAGTTACTTTATTCAAAGCACGAAAATCAACACATACTCTTATTTTTCCACTATTCTTCTTGGGCACAATAACCATAGAAGAAAGCCACCTAGAATGTTCTACTGGCACAATTATCCCAGCTTCTTCTAGCTTTGTAATTTCTGCTTTTATAGCCTCTGCATATTTCGGATTGAGTCGATACGGTCTACTTCTTATTGGCGCGGCTCCCTCAACTAGGGGTATCCGATGTAATCCAAGCTCTTCTGGTATCCTTGTTAGATCTTTGTAGGACCATGCAAAGACACTTTTGTAAGTCAAAAGCAAAGAAGTTACCTTCTGGAGCAAAGGAGGATAATGCCACAACCAGGATGCTAAGTGGACTACTTGAGGGTTTTCTTCATTTCCTAAATTTACTTCTTGAACCAATGTTTCAGGAGTATTCTTGCTTGAGAAATCATCTCCACTATATGCAAGAGTGGATTTTAAGTTATATTCTGCAACATGTTCTTCCATCCATCCTTGAGGTATATCTGCAAAAGGAAGATCTTCTCTGCTCTTTGGTTCATATTCTTCCCTCTCTGATACTTTTATATTGGTTGCATCTTCAAAGCTTGTAGTTTCCTTCAACTGTTCATTCTTCAACACCTTGTGGTCTTCATTGCTATTTCCTGTAATTACCTTATCTTCAACTTCTTCCTCAATTTCATTGATCTCCACCGTGCAACACTCTGCACTTCCCATCATCCAATTGAGCAATGTATCATCTTCTTGGGGTAGAGTGGGCATTACCTGAGTATCCACAGTATATCCAGTGGTTTTTCCTAAGTCAAATCCCTCTTCCAAATGTAATTGTAGTTGGCTATTGGTGCTTGTTGAAATCCATAGTTTGTTTTTCCCCCAATCTTGCAAAGCTTTTGCTTGTCTCAGCCAAGGTCTTCCCAGGAGTAAAGGGTAAGAAGTCTCCTGTGGAAGTGCAATAACAAAAAAATCTAGAACAAAATGGCAGCCCTGTACTACCATCAGTACCTTCTCAATAATGCCCAGTGGCGCAATCCGATGTTGATCTGCCAATGTAACCGTGAATGGTGCCAACTTGGTGGGGTTCAATTTCAGCTTCTTCATTGTAAAATCTGGCATTAAATTGATACCAGAGCCTCCATCTATGATCACACCTGTGAGAGCTTCATCCTTTATACAAATAGATAATCTTGAGCTTTGGTAGTCTGCTAAGGGTGCAGGGGGAAAATCAACCATGAAACCATCTATACTTGGTGATTGGACCAAGTGAGCAGAGTGTATAATCTTCAGTAAGTCACTTCTTATTTTTGAATCCATCCTTATAAGTTCATATAGACTAACCTTGTGATGAATACCCTTCAAGATCTGTTCAATTTTTACCTCCTGAGTGTTTTCTTGCTGGCTTATTGGTTGGCCCTTTAGAGAAGTAGTCATCTTATTATAAGCTCCTTCAATTTGTGCTTAGTCCTTCCATCCAGACTCCTTTTCTTCCTCTTTATCCTGAAATCCTTGTTGTTCATCTCTCTGGCTTGCAGCTGCTTGCCTAGCTCTAGTCATCATGGGCATAGTAGAGGATGAAACAGCATAAGTCTGAGTGGTTTTTCCTTCTTCATGTGGAGAGACTGCAATCATATGAATTGGAGCAGGACGACCTCTTGGGCAATCTTTGGTATAATGATCCTTGGCCTCTGGACAATGTTGACAAGGAGGTGCATCTTCTGGGAGGGAACACCTATTTTGCATGTGGCCATATTCACCACAACGATAGCACATCAAGGGTCTATTATATCTAGGCTTTGCAGGCCTATTCTCCTCTCTATTAGATGTATTTGAAGTACTAGCATAGTATGAATCCAAAGTTTGAGGGATACCTCTCTGCTGTGTACCCTTGAGGTAATAACAATCTCTGGCTTCATGACCATCTTTTCCACAAAATTGACAGCTTACCTTAATAGGGCAATTAGCATTGGAATGTCCATTGTTGTTACAGATTGTACACCAAATTTGTCTCCTTATATCCTGAGTGGTCTTTAAATCTTCTAACTCTCGGCAAAGTTGAGCTACTTCATCATCAGTGCGACACAGTGGTGGCAAGACCTTCTCTTCTTCTTGATTTTGTTGCATCTTCAATGCTTCCAGTTCCCTCCTTAGTTGCTCAATAGGATCCAGATCTGCAGCATACTTTTGTTGTGTATCCCCCTCAAAATGTTGCCTTGCTTCTTCAATGCGTGATGCCGCTGCAACAAAATCATTGAGAGTGGCATCCAATCTAAGAGACTCCCGAAGCTTCTGCTGAGATGACCTGGGCAGAGCCTTCTCTATCCATTTTTTAACCAAAAAGTCACCTAGAGCATGTGGCAGACGTGCAACAAGTGCTTTTGTTCTAGTGTGAAGTTCATGAAAAGATTCACCTGATCTTAGCTTCAAATTCTCTAGCTGATCTAGAGCTCTTTCTGAGGAATCACTTGGTCGGAATGTCTGTGAGAGTGCCGCCTTCAAAGCCTCCCATGTAGTGAAATGGCCATCTGCATATTGACTATACCATTTATCCGCAAGACCCTCCAATGTGGATGGAAAAAGTGCCAGCATTGTATCCTCTCTATTTTGCAAGCCTCTTCCACGGCATAAAGAGATGAATCTCCTCACATGATCATCAGCATCCTCATAAGCTTGCCCCTTGAAGGTAGGGAATTTGATGTTTAATCTGGAGAGCAAATGAGAGAGGTCCTCCATTTGTACTGGTGTTTCTTCAGACGTATCTGAGGAGAAGTCTAGGGTTCTTCTATACCCCTCTTTTGACAATGGTGTCGCACCCAAGTCAATTGATAAATTTAGGAAGGGCAGAGGGGAGGTAGACTCACTAGTCGTGGTTATGGCTAACTTGTTAAGGCTCCTCCGAACACGAAGGGACTCCTTATCTGCCCGTGTATGGGTCATGAACCTTCTTGCAAATGTAATGGGGCAAAAATACCTCTCATAGAAATGCAAAGGTCCCACCGTGCGTGCCAAACTGTAGAGGAGGTACTAGGGTATCCGCTTTTAACTAAAGTAGAGATTAAAGATTAACACATCCAGTACGTCGCCTACTCAAGGGGGGTTCTCTTTAGGGAAGTATACCCTTTAACATTTCTGTGATCAGGTAGATAACAAGGAGATACCTCAGAAAATATGGACAACAATTGACCAAGGAAGACCATACACTTCTTGATTCGATTCAGATGATTACAAGATTTGTCAAGGAAATGCTCAAAAACTAATGCTCAGAGCTTCGTGGTACTCTATGCAGATAAATACAGATCAATACAAATGATGAAGGAATTGCTCAAGAGAATAGAGCTTAACACCAATAGTGTCTCACAGAAAAGAAAGAAAATCAAAGACACTCTCTTACACTATAGTGCTCAGCTCATAGCCCTCCACTGAGAAGCCTACCCTCTGTATCCACACTATAGGGTAGCTCTTACAATAGGCTTGAAACCACCAAGTGCAAGAGAGAACTTCTGCACGTATACACGCGTCAAAGTAACTCCAAAAAAATGTACCCCCAATGAGCACAAATCCATTGTTTTTATAGGCTTCAATAGGCCAAGAGGACCTTGCCGATTCTTCACGTCCACTGATCACGCGTCGGTTGATTACCTAAAATCGAAGGGGTAGGTCAATTATTCCCTTGATTTGAATTGGATCCACAAAAATAGGTAGTCGCCGTGAATGGTTTGTGGCAACTCCACTTTTAACAATTACCTTTCACCTTCTTACTTGCAAATAGAGGCCCTTTAATTATGCAGTCCGAGAGATTGGGATGACAGGTGGGGTAGCATTAATTCAAGTAAGCCCTTGTACCTCTTTATTTACCATAGTCTCCAAAGGAAAGACCCATTGATAGGCATGTCACAATCCCATCAAAATTGTAACATCCTATACAAAGCGTGCATCTAGTTTCCCAATATTTGACTTTCTCCATCCACCTTTATCATGCAATGATCACACCTCCGAAGGCAATGTTTCTATCCTGCACAAGTTGCCACTGAAAGCGTTAACATCTTTCACTAAAAGATCTGTGAAATGAGACCTGCCAGGATCCAAATGATTTTGAGGTAGTTGCTGAAGAAAATTTATCCATAGTCTGACCAAGATCATGTATCCTTGTATTAATCACATTTACTTGTATCCACAGTGGATTGATTTTTGAATGACACATACATCATAAAGTTCATGATCATCACCAACGGTCACCAAGTCACTGTCCTGATCTTCATAAGTGAGTACTATCCTCTCATCTTGGGATATCCGAAGCATGGAGTGTGGGGGAAGGGGGCGTGTGGGGGAAGGTGGAGGAGGGTGGGGGAGTGGGGGGAGTGTGGGGGAAGGCGGGGGAGGGCGGGGGAGTGTGGGGGAAGGTGGAGGAGGGCGGGGGAGTGTGGGGGAAGGTGGAGGAGGGCGGGGGAGTGGGGGAAGGGGGAGTGTGGGGGAAGGCGGGGGAGAGCGGGGGAGTGTGGGGGAATGGGGGAAGGCGGGGGAGAGCGGGGGAGTGTGGGGGAATGGGGGAAGGCGGGGGAGAGCGGGGGAGTGTGGGGGAAGGCGGGGGAGAGCGGGAGAGTGTGGGGGAATGGGGGAAGGCGGGGGAGTGTGGGGGAAGGGGGTGGGGGAAGGGGGAGGAGTGAGGGGGAAGTGGTGGAGGAGGGCGGGGGAGTGTGGGGGAAGGCGGGGGACAGCGGGGGAGTGTGGGGGAATGGGGGAAGGCGGGGGAGAGCGGGGGAGTGTGCGGGAATGGGGGAAGGCAGGGGAGAGCGGGGGAGTGTGGGGGAAGGCGGGGGAGAGCGGGGGAGTGTGGGGGAATGGGGGAAGGCGGGGGAGTGTGGGGGAAGGGGGTGGGGGAAGGGGGAGGAGTGAGGGGGAAGTGGTGGAGGAGGGCGGGGGAGTGTGGGGGAAGGCGGGGGAGAGCGGGGGAGTGTGGGGGAATGGGGGAAGGCGGGGGAGAGCGGGGGAGTGTGGGGGAATGGGGGAAGGCGGGGGAGAGCGGGGGAGTGTGGGGGAAGGCGGGGGAGAGCGGGGGAGTGTGGGGGAATGGGGGAAGGCGGGGGAGTGTGGGGGAAGGGGGAGGAGTGAGGTGGAAGTGGTGGAGGAGGGCGGGGAAGTGTGGGGGAAGGCGGGGGAGAGCGGGGGAGTGTGGGGGAAGGCGGGGGAGAGCGGGGGAGTGTGGGGGAATGGGGGAAGGCGGGGGAGTGTGGGGGAAGGGGGTGGGGGAAGGGGGAGGAGTGAGGGGGAAGTGGTGGAGGAGGGCGGGGGAGTGTGGGGGAAGGCGGGGGAGAGCGGGGGAGTGTGGGGGAATGGGGGAAGGCGGGGGAGAGCGGGGGAGTGTGGGGGAATGGGGGAAGGCGGGGGAGTGTGGGGGAAGGGGGTGGGGGAAGGGGGTGGGGGAAGGGGGAGGAGTGAGGGGGAAGTGGTGGAGGAGGGCTGGGGAGTGTGGGGGAAGGCGGGGGAGAGCGGGGGAGTGTGGGGGAATGGGGGAAGGCGGGGGAGAGCGGGGGAGTGTGGGGGAAGGCGGGGGAGAGCGGGGGAGTGTGGTGGAATGGGGGAAGGCGGGGGAGAGCGGGGGAGTGTGGGGGAATGGGGGAAGGCGGGGGAGTGTGGTGGAAGGGTGTGGGGGAAGGGGGAGGAGTGAGGGGGAAGTGGTGGAAGAGGGCGGGGGAGTGTGGGGGAAGGCGGGGGAGAGCGTGGGAGTGTGGGGGAAGGCGGGGGAGAGCGGGGGAGTGTGGGGGAATGGGGGAAGGCGGGGGAGAGTGGGGGAGTGTGGGGGAATGGGGGAAGGCGGGGGAGAGCGGGGGAGCGTGGGGGAAGGCGGGGGAGAGCGGGGGAGTGTGGGGGAATGGGGGAAGGCGGGGGACAGCGGGGGAGTGTGGGGGAAAGCGGGGGAGAGCGGGGGAGTGGGGGGAATGGGGGAAGGCGGGGGAGGGCGGGAGAGTGTGGGGGAAGGCCGGGAAGAGCGGGGGAGTGTGGGGGAAGGCGGGGGAGAGCGGGGGAGTGTGGGGGAAGGGGGTAAGGCGGGGGAGTGTGGGGGAAGGGGGTGGGGGAAGAGGGAGGAGCGAGGGGGAAGTGGTGGAGGAGGACGGGGGAGTGTGGGGGAATGTGGGGGAAGGTGGAGGAGAGAGATAGAGGAAAAGAGAAGGAGAGATGTCACATTATTTCCCGAAAGAGGAAATCCTCCCCCTAACTTTCGGAGATGAAAAATAAGTTTCATCACCTTCCTTTAAATGATCTTCAACAGCCTTCTGAAAAGTAATCCAAGAACTTCAATATTTACCGCACTGGAGTAGTTCAAGAATTGAAGTTGTAGAAGGGGGGAATGGTTTATGTCGGTACTACAGGGGGGGACGAATGGAGGGGTTGAATGGGGGGGCGAATGGAGGGGTTGAATGGGGGGGACGGATGGAGGGGTTGAATGGGGGGGACGAATGGAGGGGTTGAATGGGGGGAACAAATGGAGGGGTTGAATGGGGGGAACGGATGGAGGGGTTGAATGGGGGGGACGAATGGAGGGGTTGAATGGGGGGGCGAATGGAGGGGTTGAATGGGGGGGACAGATGGAGGGGTTGAATGGGGGGAACAAATGGAGGGGTTGAATGGGGGGAACAGATGGAGGGGTTGAATGGGGGGACGAATGGAGGGGTTGAATGGGGGGTGGGGGGGCGAATGGAGGGGTTGAATGGGGGGGACGGATGGAGAGGTTGAATGGGGGGACGAATGGAGGGGTTGAATGGGGGGCCGAATGGAGGGGTTGAATGGGGAGGACGGATGGAGAGGTTGAATGGGGGGAACAAATGTTTGGGAATGACTCGTCTATCCAAGGCGCCTGTCGTTATATCTTGTGGAAGGAACAGATAGGATATTCACAGATGCTGTAATCGATGGTTTGCGCCCGTCCTGTTTGCGCCCCTCCTGTTATAGACAGTCCTAAAAGGAGGTACTTATGGAGTAGTACACTCTCCAACCTGCAACCAACTTTCTGCAATTTACAACCCCTATGAACAATTACTTGTGCACTACCTGTGCACTTTGGCACCTGAACTTTGCACACTTTGACTTTTCCAATGTTGACTTTGACCTTGACCTATCTGACTTTGATTGATTTTAACTTTGACTATGGTTGACTTTGATTGCAGTTGACTTTGACCAATATGACTTTTAAGGGCTCAATAGTTGCCCACCACCTAATGGGCTCTCCGTCCCAGAGTGCTACAGCCAAACACCGAGCAGCTATGACACCAGGATTCTTGTGCTACAAAATCTTCAAAAGGACACCTGAGCAGCTACCAAGTCGACTAGAAGCGAGAGAACAAACACTAGAGAAGAACCAAAAGTGGTTTTTGTTGCACAGAAAATTAAAAGATGTTGAATGGAGGGTAGGAAGGGGGGGAAGGGAGTGCTAATGGGGCTGTGATGGATAGGGTAGGGAGGGGTAAGGATAGGGCTCGGCAGAAGGGAAAGGGAGGGTGAGGGAGTAGGATTATGGTGTCTCGAGAAGGCCGAAATTATCAAACAGTAGAGCTACAGAGGGTGCATATGGAAAATTGTGAAACATAAGGTAAAAGAAAGGGAGAATAGACCATGTGGACCATGTGCTTAACTAAAAACATGTGATAAATGTGCTCAAAACATGTGGTTATTCATCGAAAGTCAGAGAAAAGGTGGGATTTTGGAAAACCGCAATCCAAAGGTGCCAGAATACATGAAAATAACCCCACTTTCAAAAATAAAATGGCCATCCGAGCCATGATCCAGAGCCAAAAGTTGTGAACCATGAAAATTAAAAAAATATATATTTTCAATTATTTAGAAATAAGAAAAGAAAATTTTTCTACCTCTTTTTTTTTGAAGGTGCATGGTTTGGAAAAGCTGAAAATAAAAAAGAAAAAATAAAATTAAGATACATAAAAGAAAATTAAAATAAATAAATAAATAATAAAATAATCAAAATATAAAATAAAAAAATATATATAAAAAAAATAAAAAATGAGGATCGCAGAGAGGAAGAGAGAGAGAGAGAGGGGGGGATTTTTTTTATTTGCTTTATTTTTGAAAAATAAATTCCATGGGGGCTTTTTTTTCAAATATCCCAAAATTGACAAAAAAAACAAAAAAAATCCAAAAAAAATGCGAAAAAATCCAACAAATTCTCAAAAAATTCTCAAACAATTTGCTACAAGTCTAGGCCAGTTTTTTTCACTCAAAACCACACATATCTACCTATATTCCTCCAATTTTGGCAAGAAAATGACATTTGAAAAGGGTGAAAAACACTAGAAAAGTTCTAAAAATGCTTGAAAATTTTCCAAAAATTTCCAAAAAATTTTGAAACTTGTACTTCTTCCAAGGACAATGAAAGGGTTGGTAAAGTTTCTAAAACCTTAAATAACAAGCATGAGAATAGATAAAAGCTACTAAAACTTAAGCAAAAATGACATGAGAAGGCTATGTACAGCCTGGATAATTTTTGCAGGTTCTAGAGGATCCATGAATCTCAGTTGTTTTGATGATAGGCCTTTAACCATGATCTAATGACTAATAGAAGCTCCTCCATAATCTTCACGTCATTTGTTTTGTCTTCTTTTTGGTAGACACCATGTGATAGGGCCACCCTGAATCCTTCATTAAAATATTATCTCGTCCATACTGCATATTTTGTATCTTTGTTTCAGCTACTTTATAACTTAATATGCAAAATTTCATTTTTACTATTGCAGCTTCTTCATCCAATGAATCCCTCTGTTTCCAAAGACTTGCAGGTACTCCTTCCACATCCCTGTAAATCCTTGCACTTACTATCATAAAAATTGACATAATAGATGATATCCATAGCAGTAACAATAACAAACTAGCCCTTGATATAGAATTTTAAGTAGCTTCGTCACTACTACACTTAAGGGCTTTTCTTTTTGTCTCTCTTCTATGGCCATTGACTAAGACTGTCTCACTCGAGTCAATAACATGAATGATGTCCTCTTTTTCTTCATATGCTTCCTCTCTACTTGACTTTGGAAAAATTCCATAGAAGGAAGATGGGTCTTCTGCATGGCGCCAAGCCAACATGTTTTCATCTTCATATAAATTTGCTCCTTCAAATAGATCTACTTCTGGGTTGTCCAACGAAGAAATACCAATTGTCTACATCATGCTAGTATGTCTTTGATTGTTTGTTCCTTCTTCTAAAAAGATCTGCTGCAACTCTTTTCCCTCTTGCTTCACCCACATTGTGTCTTTACCCCAGTCATGTAGTACATTGGCATACCTTAACCAAGGTCTCCCAATTAGCAAAGGCAAACTTCCTTCTACCTATGACAGCCTTAAAACAACAAAATCCAAGTTAAAGATGGTATATTGTATCTTGAGTGGGATTTGAGGGACAACTCCCATAGGCTTTACTATGCTTTGGTCTGCCAGTGTTATAGTGAAGTTAGTAGGCCTTGAAGGGTGTAGTCCAATCTTTTTCATGGTATGTTCAGGCATCAAGTTAATGTAAGAACCACCATCGACAATAATTGCTTGAAACTCATGACCTTTGATAGAGACTATTAGCCGAGGGCTCTTATAATCAATGAGGGGTGCTTCCCCTATAATTTTATCTTTATACATAAGAGTAGTCTTTGCTACTAAACTTGTTGTGGACACCTCATCAATTATCTACAAGCATTCTAAGCTGAATTTCCCATTCAACTTTATTAAAAAAAATAGTGACCTCCTTTTTCATGGACTTGAGTATTCACGAAGCTTCGGATTCCTTAAGAGCATGGGCCCCAATTGACTTATCAAACTCCTCATGAGCGCTGTTGAATGCATGTCCAATGGCATCACTAGTACCTATGAAATTTCCTTTTTGCCTTGTATCTGCACATGTGGTGTCTTTGTCTTCAGATATCTCTTTTTCTTTGTTCAATCCATAAATCCTTGATTCTTGACCTATATCTACTTGAGCCTTCGCTTTGCTTCTTATCTGCACTATAAAAGATTCAATTTCTTCTAACTGCACCACCCTGGAAGATGGAGGGGCATTTTCTAGTAGAGTGCACCTACTTTCGTAATGCCCACATTCTCCACATCTGAAACAAATAATTGGCCTCCTAAGCCCATTTCCAAAGTTATTCCTTTATCTAGGGTTGTAATTGTTACCTTGATTAGGTGTAGCCGCCATCACATTTGTTGGTGATAGCGGTCCTCCTTGTGCCCAATATGTTATTGCAGGCATTCCTCTTGATTGACATTCCTTGGCCTCATGACTAGCTTTCCTCCATAGTTGGCAAGTTACACTTAACAGAGGACATTCACTTACTACATGACCTTGCTTGCTGCACATGATACACCATAGCCCACTTTTGATGCCACCCCCTTTGAGTTCCTGCAACTCCTGTCGAAACTGAGCTGGTTCTTCTGCTTGGGCTTCCTCTTCCTTATGTACCTTCAATGCCTCAATCTCCCTCCTCAATCGAGTAACAACATTCTCCTCCTCTGTGTGGGGCTTAATCATCTTTAGGCCCTCCAGCTCTTTTCTTAATTGGATTGTTGGATCCTCCATTTCTATAAAATAGGGTAGTTGAGAAGAAATTACTCCATATTATTGCCTTATTATCTCTAGAAATGTAGCTCTGTTGATGAACTCCTTTATGGAGGCTATTGGCAACACTAATTCCTTGATTTTACATTGTGTGGTCACTAGAAGTGGCTTAGCTAACCATTTCTTAATAAAAAAAAGATGTGGAGGATCAGGCAACTTAGCCATCCATGCCTTGGCCCTAGTTAAAAACTCTGGAAACTTTTCACGTTGTTGATGCGAAAGCGAGGATCGGTGGATCAAGCCAACCGTCGGAAAAACGGCGCACGCTGGGTGCTTGGATCGAGCTCAAGTGAAGAAGACTCAAAGAGAAAATAAAACTCATGAAAATTGATCAGTTAAAATTAGAAGATCTATCATATACTTAAGAGCTCTTGAAAAACACTTGCAAATTCTTGTAACTCATAAATCAAACTCGGTCAATTAACCAGTTAAACCAAAGTAAATCAAGTCTCACTCAAGATCTATTTAACTCAAAATTTACATACATTATGATCTATTCCGATCTGAGTTCATTAGTTGAGTTCGAAAGATTCAGGCGTAAACCTCAGTATGCAAAACCTTTAGCTTATCTCAAGTGCCATGCAATGTTATGATGCATATAAAGATATGCACATAAAATATTTTCGCACTTTATGAACAATCACATGGCTTATACAGATGACTTATAGCAAATTAAGCAAAATGTTTATGGAAGATTCAAAAGAATCTTAACTTAAGAATTTTATAAATTAAAAAAAAGAAAAACAAAAAACAACACACGAGGCTTCGTGATACTTCATTCATAAACAGGATTAACTATACATAGATCAAAGCATGGTTCCTTTTTAAATAAGCATATCAATCTATTTCATAAAGCAATCAAAATAAATAGTTCTTTTAATAACCAATTCACTCAATTGATATCTATGATTGAAATACGCAAACCAATACCTAAAGTCATGAATCAATGGCAAGAGTTCCTATCAAACATATACGTTGTATCTTTTAAAACTGTTTACAGATTCAGGCATCAAAACACTTTTTAACATCGTAAAGCAAATCGTGATCTCAATCCTAGTACATTGAAACAGGTACCACAAATTTTTTTGATTTATCACTTTATACATAACTCAATACACGTCTACGCAATATGTCTTTGTTTTTCTTTATTTTCTGAAAGTCTATCATTTACTCAGAGTTGGCTAACGCATAGGGAATAGCATGCATTAGAAGACAGCGCACATACCAATAGCAAGAACATACAATTGTCTCGGATGAATCTTTCCGTCCTTTCTGCAGCTAGTGATACTCAACTAAAGTGGCATATACGATAACAAATAACCCTTCTTTGTTCAAAAGCTAGTAACATTTGTCGGTTACTATCCTTGAACATTAGAGAACTGAGCGGCGAAAATAAAGCATCAGATTAACTTGGCGCAATAGAATTCAAGGTGAGCAATCGAAGATTTATCAATACTTCCCTCAAAGTCGCGTCAGATCATCGTACAGCTTCTTATCAGCATACAGTAGTTATATTAAAGTTATATTCAGATATGATTAATCATCAGCAAAACACAACAATCAAAAATTAATTACCCGATCAAATTAAAACATGATTTGAGCCTTTCTGTAGTCGGATGCAGCAGATATTGAGCTTCTTGTTCCAACAATGGCGTGTAAAGATGACCAAAAAACATAGAATTGCCAAGGACGTGCCATGACTCCTTTCTCAGCAGTTCAGGTTCATCAGAAAATTGTCGCCTCCAGTCTCACATTATTTGGATTCAATACAATACTTTAGTTGCGCACACTCGACGTATCATCTTTGGACATCAATCCTCCATCACTTCGCGACAGCTGTGAGTTTTTCAATTTGAGGTTGTAACAACATGTGAGAATTAACTCCTCTGAGTAACTTTCAGCGGTCCATTCTTCCATTCTTCTTAACAGTTCTCCCTTGCTCGAAGTGACATGTTCAACACTGTTACAAAACCGTTAACTTTTGATATCTACGCTTGACATAATACATCTTTTCAGCATGGAAATTTTGTTCTAACATGTTGATTGGCTGTCCGCGAAGTTTATTGTCTATTTTGATGTCACTTTCTTCAGCAAAACCTAGTTTCTCTAATTGATGCCCATAGAAAAGCACTCACTTGCTGATCAATAGCACTCACGTCTCTCAGTGCTATCCCAATTGTCAGATCATGCGCGCACCTTTCCTCTAAGCTTCAGTACTCCTCAGTTATCACAGAGCATCGTATGCAAATCTTCAACTCTCCAGCACCTTGAACCCTCCTCTTTGCGCGTGTGCTCAGCAGATGGTTGCACAAATCAATACATAAAAACATGCGTACAGATATAGTGTGGAAATATGGAGGTAACATCAAAAGCGTCAGCTCTCAGATATGGTCTGAATCATTCTCCTGACCTCGTTCATGATTAGCCAGATGCAGATCTTAGCCAGACAAAGCGTGTAATATGGCCTCCGAACAAAGTTTGCGTAGCAGATTCAATGTCTTCCCTTCTTAACTACTTCGCCGCTCCCTTCTGACCTGTAAGAACAACTTTGCAATTCTCTATGAGTTCAGAGCAACTCTGTTAATGATGAAGTACACCTTCATCGTCTGCTAAACTTACTTCTCCCGCCCGTCGAACATAAACGATCCCAGATAAGCTATGTCTCATTTTTCCATCGAAGCTTTTAATCCCTTTGGGTAACTCATGCCTAGTATTGGCAGCTTCTCCTCTAACTCAATATCAATTCGACCTCCTCCAACAGATGCGTCCTGACTTCATTAAAAAAAATGTAGCGGCCTTCTCTTAGTTTCCATGCATTCTGAAAACCTCTACCACGAAAAGAAAAGTGAGCGAGCCTTTGTGACTGCCTGCGCCTTCTTTTCTGCCTCCTTTGCCCACTCTCCTCCATGCAAAACTGCTGTGATCTTGCCTTTTTCATGCATGCAAAACTATTTTCTTCCGTCCACCTGTTGGACTTCTCTTAGACTTTTAACCTTAAAACCACGTAGAACAACTTTAGACCTTCAAAGCTCTTTGTTATAAAGCTTTTACTCAAAAACAAAGAATGAAAACCAATCGTCCCTCCAAACAATAGCTCAAGGAATGGCGTATCCATTTAGCTCCAAAGATTCCATCCTTATTGTCAAAATTGAAGTTTTAAATTACTTGGGTATAATCGCCAAGTGGCTTTATTATAAAACCGAAGATCATTTATCCCTTAGGTGGTTAGCATCCTTTATAGCATCTAGTAAACAACCTGCTTCCAAACTATACTCTTCACTGAATTCTGGTTAGGCCTTCATCATGACTAAAAGAAACTATCAACTATCGATTGATACCACAAGAAAAATTATTTGATCGAGACATAAAAGTAGAGATGAATATCTCTACGACATTCATCCCCACCAAACCTATGCTTCCTTCTGGATGCACCAAACCAAGACCTATTTTCTGCTTAATGAAAAAGTCAATTTCATAGCATAATATATGTGCATGGGTTTTAAAATCAAAGTGCCTTATGGAGGGCTGTGTAATTAGCCCTATCAATGCATACTTTAAAATGCATGTACAAAACTCATGGTGCAATAAATAAAGGAAATAGCTTCCGATGGTGAGGATTGTGCACTCACTCACATACATAGCCATGTGAAAATACATAAATCCTAACAATCACTCGTATGTGCATGGGTACCACTCAGTTTGTGCCTCTATGCATGGTCTTGTAATATGACCCTAACACATGCATACTTTAAGTGCATTTTCAAAAATTTATGGTGCATAAGGGATAAGAGCTTTTGATGAAGAGGTTTTTATCTCCTAGAATTAGACTTTGCTCACAGATTTCATAATGCATTTTACAATCGAGATTGGTGCAAGTAGACGTGCACCTACAAAAAAGCTCAACATGTGTTTTTACATAATTTGATGCATACTTTAAATGCAAAGTTAAACAAAAATGGTGCAAAAATGGAAGTAAGAGATTATTCATAGTCTACTCTTGAAGAAAAACTTGGTTGTCATTTAACTCCCATTCTTCATCTTGAACCTGAAAAATAATTCATCTTGAAAAAACTCGTGAAAAACATAACTATTAGCCAATTTAAACCAAATATATCAATCCAAGATAATACTTCTGGATAACCCATCTGTAAAAACCAAAGTAATATTAAGTCATATTTTGTAGCTTTCATCAAATCGTCTTTTCTTGCTTGACCTGCATTAAACCACTCAAAATATTGATTAGAATGAAATTCATAATTTTTCTTTTTTATTAAGAAAGAAAGTAAAACAAATCCCATATAAATACCTTTTTGATGAGGAAGTAGGTTATAACTCCCATATAAATATTAGTCATGGATGAAAAACATTCATAAACATTCCTAACATATTCGCTTATCAATTTGGCTTCTTGTACCTGTTTTGTCAAAATAACTATTCAAAACACATTAGTAGGTAACTATAATTTTAATACAAGACATAAAAAATTTCTTGCATACATAACTCATTTTTTCTTTTAATGGTTTTAGTTGATTTATTCATATTCTGTGTAATTTGTTTGATAATGTTTTCAAAAACTTCTTGATCTTTTTCATTAAGACTTTTTTCATTGTTTGCATTCTCATTTGCATTTCTTACATTAGGAAAAAATGAACCCTCTTTGGGCTTTTTAGCTCAAGGGCTGATTAGTGATGGACCAATGAGAAGAGGGTGGTGGCCACACTCTACTCCCTTAATCACATAGACTAGGCATAGGCTTCCCTTGGTTTTGTGTGGTCAAAGATACAAAAACCACCTAGAACTGGTGGTTTAAGATTTGTGAATGGTTTTGGAATGCTTCAAAATCAATGAGAGCCCTTAGATTTGTTCAATGATCCAAGGGATGAGGAGGAAAAGCAAAAGTCAAGGCGCCATTCAACTTGGGCCCTTGGATTTCTCTTGATATCAATGGTTGAGATGGTATTCTAGTTGAAAAATGCGCCATCAATTCCCCACCCTTGGATTGAGCTGAAGATCCGACGCATATGCTTGAAACTAGGCAAAATTGGGCGCCTAAAATCTGGAGCATTGGATGCATACAAGATCTAATGGCTGGGAATCAGGCCCCAAAAGCAAAAGGCGCCTTTTAGCCTCCACCATTCGATTTCAAGCTCATCCGATGGCTCACGGCGGCTCCCGATTTGTGATCAGCCCAAAATCCGGTTTGCCCTTGGATTCCTCTTGATCTAAGGGCCAAGAAATGTGCAGAGAGCATCCAAAAAAGGCGTGAGATTCCTCCCATCATCATTGCATTGTCAGAGATTCTCTCACTAGATTTAAATCGAAGTAAACATCGGCCATTGATTTGAGATATCCAACGGCCTAAATTTGCTAATCTTGAGATTTCGAAAACCACCTTTTTTGAAGTATTATTTTATTTGAAAATGGTACTAGTGGTTTTGCAAGGGCCCTTAATCTCCTAGATTAAGAGTTTTAATCCAATTCCTTACAAGGCCCATGCAGGGCTCATTTTTTCCCCTAATGAGTTGTTTAATTTTCTCAATTTTTCCTTTCGTATTAGATTGATTGCTAGTTTCAAGGTTCACTTGTTCTTCCATCTTTTTAATTTTCTCATCTTCAAGTGATTGATCATCAGAATCAATTGAAATATTATGTAAATTTTCATATTTTCCTATTTTCTCATAAGTTGTTCTCTCATGTTCTTGCTAATCATTTGGGTTAATATCTTGCATCATCAGTTCAACTTGCGGGTTATCCATTTTTGCCTGATTATTTATCATATCAGTAAACGATTGAATATTATTGTCTTGATCAATAGATTTTATGTTATTATCTTGTTTAACTCTCCACTGTTTTCTAACTTGTTTGTTTGACCTTGATCGGACTTGTTTTTGCTCAAAAAAATATTTTATCATTCCACCTCTACCTAGGTTCAAGTGTAAAGGATTCTTAGTATGATAATCACATATTTTATGTTCACTTTCTAGTACCAATTGTTGCCTACATGCTTTCTCATAGGCCATACAATTCCTATAAGTATGACCTAGTTGGTCACACCAGAAGCATCTTACAGTTCTCTTTGGTCTTTGATATAAATCCCTAGGATCAACTCTTCTATGATTGGGTAAAGGATTTTGGTCAATAGAAGACATAGATCTACTTTGAACTCGTACATGATATTTATCTTTGCATTCACATGTAGCACTTTCGTGTATTTGATTGTTTAACCTTTCAATGTTCTCTTTTAAACTTGCAATTTCATGATCAATAGTTTTGAATGAAGAAATTTCTTTTATATGCTTTGCTAATGTTTCCATATTTTTATTTAAATTTGATAGTTCATAATGAAGAATTCCTTCTAAATTCCTAAAATCGTGATCAAATTGAGTATCTATTGATTTAAGAGTTGCACTAAAATCAGATACTACTGTAGTTAAGATTGAAAGAAACGAGTTTAAGGACTCAAATTTAGAATTAAGCTTTAAATGTATAGAGGAAACTAATCGTGATTCCATATCATGTAGAAGGTTTTCTACATTAGATTTCATTTTCGTTTAACTATGTGCAAGCCAGGAAAACTCAAATATAAATACCTGGAATTTGTTTCCCGTCGGATGTACCTGAGTCGCAATGCCGCTTCTTCACGTCGCGTTCACCAATTGTCGGCGCGAAAGCGACGGTCGGTGGATGAAGCCAACCGCCGAAAAAACGGCGCACGCCGGGTGCTTGGATTGAGCTCAGGTGAAGAAGACTCAAAGAGAAAATCAAACTCATGAAAGTTGATCAGTTAAAATTAGAAGATCTATCATATACTTAAGAGCTCTTGAAAAACACTTGCAAATTCTTGTAACTCATAAATCAAACTCGGTCAATTAACCAATCAAACCAAAGTAAATCAAGTCTCACTCAAGATCTATTTAACTCGAAAGTTACATACATTATGATCTATTCCGATCTGAGTTCGTTAGTTGAGTTCGAAAGATTCAGCCGTAAACCTCAGTATGCAAAACCTTTATCTTATCTTAAGTGCCATGCAATGTTATGATGCATATAAAGATATGCACATAAAATATTTTCGCACTTTATGAACAATCACATGGCTTATACGGATGACTTATAGCAAATTAAGCAAAATAATTATGGAAGATTCAAAAGAATCTTAACTTAAGAATTTTATAAATGTTTTTTTTTTTTTAAAAACAACACAAGAGGCTTCGTGATACTTCATTCATAAACAGGATTAACTATACATAGATCAAAGCATGGTTCCTTTTTAAATAAGCATCTCAATCTATTTCATAAAGCATTCAAAATAAATAGTTCTTTTAATAACCAATTCACTCAATTGATATCTATGATTGAAATACGCAAACCAATACCTAAAGTCATGAATCATTGGCAAGAGTTCCTATCAAACATATACGGTGTATCTTTTAAAACTGTTTACAGATTAAGGCATCAAAACACTTTTTAACCTCGTAAAGCAAATCGTGATCTCAATCCTAGTACATTGAAACAGGTACCACATCCTAGTTATCACTTTATAAATAACTCAATACACGTCTACGCAATATGTCTTTGTTTTTCTTTATTTTCTGAAAGTCTATCATTTACTCAGAGTTGGCTAACGCATAGGGAATAGCATGCATCAGAAGACAGCGCAAATATCAATAGCAAGAACATATAATTGTCTCGGATGAATCTTTCCGTCCTTTCTGCAGCTAGTGATACTCAACTAAAGTGGCATATACGATAACAAATAACCCTTCTTTGTTCAAAAGCAATCGAAATGACCAGGTACATTTTTTCCTTAAATCGTAGAATGACGGTGTGAAAATTTGAGAAACATTTGTCAGTTACTATCCTTGAACATTAGAGAACTGACCGGCTAAAATAAAGCATCAGATTAACTTGGCGCAATAGAATTCAAGGTGAGCAATCGAAGATTTATCCATACTTCCCTCAAAGTCGCGTCAGATCATCGTACAGCTTCTTATCAGCATACAATAGTTATATTAAAGTTATATTCAGATATGATTAATCATCAGCAAAACAAAACAATAAAAAATTGATTACCCGATCAAATTAAAACATGATTTAGGCCTTTCTGTAGTCGGATGCAGCAGATATTGACCTTCTTGTTCCAACAATGGCGTGTAAAGATGACCAAAAAACATAGAATTGCCAAGGACGTGCCATGACTCCTTTCTCAGCAGTTCAGGTTCATTAGAAAATTGTCGCCTCCAGACTCACATTATTTGGATTCAATACAATACTTTAGTTGCGCACACTCGACGTATCATCTTTGGACATCAATCCTCCATCACTTGGCGACAGCTGTGAGTTTTTCAATTTGAGGTTGCAACAACATCTGAGAATTAACTCCTCTGAGTAACTTTTAGCGGTCCATTCTTCCATTCTTCTAAGTTCTTCCTTGCTCGAAGTAACATGTTCAACACTGTTACAGAACCATTAACTTTTGATTTCTACGCTTGACATAATACATCACTTCAGCATGGAAATTTTGTTCTAACATGTTGATTGGCTGTCCGCGAAGTTTTATTGTCTATTTTGATGTCACTTTCTTCAGCAGAACCTAGTTTCTCTAATTGATGCCCATAGAAAAGCACTCACTTGCTGATCAATAGCGCTCACGTCTCTCAGTGCTCTCCCAATCATCAGATCATGCACGCACCTTTCCTCTAAGCTTCAGTACTCCTCAGTTATCACAGAGCATAGTATGCAAATCTTGAACTCTCTAGCACCTTGAACCCTCCTCTTTGCATGTGTGCTCAGCAGATGGTTGCACAAATCAATACATAAAAACATGCGCACAGATATAGTGTGGAAATATGGAGGTAACATCAAAAGTGTCAACTCTCAGATATGGTTTGAATCATTCTCCTGACCTC
Source organism: Ceratopteris richardii (assembly GCA_020310875.1). Taxonomy (NCBI): domain Eukaryota; kingdom Viridiplantae; phylum Streptophyta; class Polypodiopsida; order Polypodiales; family Pteridaceae; genus Ceratopteris; species Ceratopteris richardii. The sequence goes on from CM035414.1 coordinate 60,634,651, forward strand.
GTTCATGATTAGCCAGATGTAGATATTAGCCAGACGAAGCGTGTAATATGGCCTCCGAACAGAGTTTGCGCAACAGATTCAATGTCTTCCCTTCTTAACTGCTTCGCCTCTCCCTTCTGACCTGTAAGAACAACTTTGCAATTGTCTATGAGTTCAGAACAACTCTATTAATGATGAAGTACACCTTCATCGTCTGCTAAACTTCCTTCTGCCGCCCGTCGAACATAAACGATCCCAGATAAGCTATGTCTCATTTTTCCATCGAAGCTTTTAATCCCTTCGGGTAACTCATGCCTGGTATTGGTAGCTTCTCCTCTAACTCAATATCAATTCGACCTCCTCCAACAGATGCGTCCTGACTTCTTTAAAAAAAATGTAGCGGCCCTCTCTTAGTTTCCCTGCGTTCTCAGAACCTCTACCATCAAAAGAAAAGTGAGCGAGCCTTTGTGACTGCCTACGCCTTCTTTTCTGCCTCCTTTGCCCACTCTCCTCCATGCAAAACTGCCGTGATCTTGCCTTTTTCATGCATGCAAAACTATTTTCTTCCGTCCACCTATTGGAGTTCTCTCAGACTTTTAACCTTTAGACCACGTAGAACAACTTTAAACCTTCAAAGCTCTTTGTTATAAAGCTTTTACGCAAAAACAAAGAATGAAAACCAATCGTCCCTCCAAACAATAGCTCAAGGAATGGTGTATCCATTTAGCTCCAAAGATTCCATCCTTATTGTCAAAATTGAAGTTTTAAATTACTTGGGTATAATCGCCAACTGCCTTTATTATAAAACCGAAGATCATTTATCCCTTAGGTGGTTAGCATCCTTTATAGCATCTAGTAAACAACCTGCTTCCAAACTATACTCTTCACTGAATTCTGGTTAGGCCTTCATCATGACTAAAAGAAACTATCAACTGTCGATTGATACCACAAGAAAAATTATTTGATCGAGACATAAAAGTAGAGATGAATATCTCTACGACAACATGGATGGAGTCTCAAATTTTCTAATTCCTCTATGATGATCTCTGTAGTATTTCCATGATGGAATTGACTTTTGAATGTATCTTTCATTAAGTCCCAAGTGGTGAAATGGTTCTCAGCAAACTCGCTAAATTATTTATCTTCTAACCCTTCTAATGTGGCAAGGAAGAGTATCAAAAAGGCATCCTCCCTTCCCATCAAGCCTCTTGTTTTGCATAGTGCTAAACACCTCCTAATATGCTCCTCTAGATCTTCTTGAGCTAAGCCTTTGAAAGAAGGAAATTTTATATTTAATCTTGATAGTAGGGTTTCCAAATCTACCTTACCTGCCATGATCTTTACTGATGAGGTTAAGGACAGTGGACTCGAGGATCTTCTAAGAGCCTTCCTTCTTGTTGCTTTGCAGGTGACCCTCAATGTTTGGGACAGGGTTGCGGTCATGAGCTTCTCATAATCCTCTTAGTATGAGATAATTGATAAGAATATTTACCTCATAACTTGATAAAGTAGTACTATCAGCACTTGAATAATGCTTCTCCACACTGTAATATTTCTTCTCCTATGCTCAAATCTCCTTGCAGTCCCACCGGGTGTGCCAAATTTTATTGGGGGATTCTTATACAAAAGGGATTTAAGTGCTTGTAGTAGAAAAGGGAAAGATAACCAGAACGATACACACTGCAAGCCTCCTTCGATTGATTATAAGAACACAAATACAATGGTGATGCACAATACATTCCAATGCTTCTGTGCAAAATCCATAGAATGCACAATCACAAAATACCATATACCCAAGGGTCTTGTTGTTGTCAGCCTTCCCTACACCAGACCTCCACCTTCTCCAAGCCTGCACTTGTGCACACCTTGCACCAAGCTTCCAATAAGGGGGAGGGTTGGACACGTTCTGTAGGCACCTGCACAGCTTCAATGGGGCCTTGGGGTCTTTTGTTGTATGCTTAGCACTTCTCTGAACACTTCTTAGTCACTCTTCATGCACACCTTGCACTTCACTTCTCTGCGTCCCACACTGTGTGTCTCTTCCTTCTCTCTCTTTACTAGCTTAGACTATGCTCACCTTGATTGGTTCTCCAAGAATAGTGCCTTGTCTTGATTTGAATGTCGATTCACATACACTCCTAACTGCAAGAGTATCTTGGTGCTCACTTTATTTGACTTTGCTAAGACTACCCTTGATGTAAATGAGAACTTTCACAGTACACTTGTAGAGAGTCCCCAAAATAAGAGGAGATAATTTCTCTTGGTTATGTAATCTTCTTTAGTTTCCTTATGTATTAGTCCATTGGCTTCTTTTGTATCGGTCTTCATTTTATTTCATCCAGTTTCCTTGTCTTTCAAATAAAGGTTGCTAGGAAAACCAATAGGAGGTCCATGCTTAGACAC
>CM035414.1:60642032-60699532 GCA_020310875.1 Ceratopteris richardii
GAATTCCTTTACACCAGTATACATATATTACAAAAATGAGGTGAAAACAAGTAATTTTTGACGTTTTTTGTCATTTTCTCAACAAAAAATGAGCTCAAAATGTAGTCAAAATTTCACTATATTAGGCATTGACGTGTCCCAAAATGTATATGATAAGACATTGACATGCCCAAAATCTATATGCTAAGACATTGACATGTCTAAAATATATATAAGAATGTGGAAGTCAATAGTTTTTACACAAAAATAACATTTTAGACATATCTTTAATGGGTGGATATCTGATTGTTATTCAAAATTGCTACAAAACATGGTTTCATTAACCAAACTACTTTGAGGCATTTACATAAGCACTAAAAATGTCTGAGAGCTTCAATGCAACTCACAACTTTGTCGATCTATGTCTACACCCTCATCATCTGATGCACTTGATTCAGTCTCATACTGTTGAGAGCTCTCTTCTTCTTCTTCTATATCCACAAGAGCTCTATCTTCATCCACGTACATACCAAATTCTGCAGGATCATGCACAACTCTTCTTGTTTTCCTATGATTTCGTGTACCACATACATCTGGAAGCTTTTGTTTTATCATGTTGATTGTTGCTTTCCTCAAGTGACCAGTTTTTGTCAAGGAAAAATCATAAACAAGAATATCTACATCATCCATTTTAAGAGTGGATGTGCTTCGAATATTCTTTTTCCTTTTTGAACCTGTTCGTTTAGCATCACACACCATTTCTAAGTTATATTTACCTGTGAATGCATTACTACTTTTAGTGTAATACCAATGCACCACCAAAGCCTCTATTCTTCTCTGATCAATATCTTTAGTTATCTCTAAAACCTTTGCAATCCAAAATGGTCTGGTAGCCTCATCACCATCAACAAGTACTGCAATAAGCGTTCCAACATTTATCTCTATTAAATTTCCTTGCCATCTTGCTTCTGCCTGTTTTGTCATCCTTGGGCCTACATAAATATTTCTTTCTGGTGGATGTATAAAACTTTGAAGTGCATCTGCATTACATGCTTGGGCCACATTCACGGATCTTTGTGTACAAAAGTCCCATGTGAATGGAACATCAACTGGCCAGTGACCTGCAATTGTATACTGTATAATCTCTTCTTGATGATTGAAAAAGTCCTCCCACCAAGATACATCTTGATCTCTAGCATATTTTTTTGCACGCTCAATATGTCTCTTCTTTTCAATGAGTGCATGCATCCAGCTTTTACTTTGATCAACCACACTTCCACATCTTTCTGTATTGTTTTTATCTTCATATGGTGATTGTTCTGCACCATACACTGTTACAGTAGACAAATTAGGCACCTGCAATAAGAAACTGCATCCCTCTTTAGGCTCCCACCCAAGAGAAGATGAATACTGCTTTGCAAATAAAAGGGTTATTTCATCAACCCTCCTCATCAAGAATACATGGTTGAAACTAATATTGTGCAATGGAGCCAAAACCTTAGCACTGTTATCAAGGCCCATTGAGCAAAAGTGCTTAAAGTCATAAATCTGTGTGAGGTGTTGAACTTCTGGTTTTGGAGTATATGCTTCTGAAATCAGCTCAGATAAAATCGGAAGAGTAAAAGCATTGTTACGTGCCAACTTCTTAGAGAAAGTACTGAACATTTGATCAATGTGATCATGAGTGTGGCCAACCAGAAGAAAATTTACCTTAACCTTCTGAAATACCTGTTTTTCAACAAGCATGCTTAAATATCCAAAGACTGTAGAATTTTTATTCTCTCTTGGAGTATTATCTAGTTGCAAATATAGAGTTGGTGGCAAAAGACCCTTCCATGATTGCAAAACACGATGAATGACAGTAACTGTAAGGTTTGGATCATTATGCACATTCGGATATGTGAAGAAAACCTTGGACATTACAGTTCCATTGTATACCAAAGCGCCAACCAAATGCATTTGCACAAGGACTTCATCTCCAATGTCCTTAGGGATGCGATAAAAATGTGGCAAACAAGTTTTTTTCTGATCCATACCATCGATCAACAAACACATATAACGCTCCGGATTTCTGAGTGCCTTACTTTGATGATGAATTGCTTTCTTTCTCTCTAATGCTTGACTCTCACGATGGTTGTTAAGAAGGTTTTTAAAATTATGCTTTTCCTGTGGTGTTGTAGCCCCTTTTGCCATGTTTTTCAAAGTGGCGCAAACTGAACATTCACCCATTCTAACTTTACGAGGAATAGAAACATTGTTAAACTCTTCCTTCCATAATCGAGTAAAGTGACGATACAACACATACTTCTCATTTCTATTTTCCATGTCTTCTCTATATATTTGAAATACCTCTCGACGAGTAAAGTTATCTGACAAGTGCAACCTTCCAGTTGTAGGCATAACTTCACAATGCAAGCTAAAATAGTTCATCATCCAATTCATTGCATGACGTCCAACAGATCCTTTGGTCCCAACATGGAACGTATCCAAAATGAGATCCCCATTCAAAAACCCTTGTTGAACCCTATGTATTCTAAAATTTCCTACACCCATTGCAATTTTAAATGCAGCCCTACAGCATGGCATCCCTTGAGTAAAGAAATATTCAAAACCAACACGCGTTACTGACATGTTATCCTCAATCATTTGCATGCAAGAAACAAGGTATATATCTTGCCTTTCACTATCTAAATGGAGGAATTTTTCTCTTATGTGCTTTAGTTTCTTCATCCCTAAATTATACAAGCATTTCAAACCACAACAATGCTTCACAATATCCAATGCAATCTGTCTATCTGAAGTAAGAAATTTAAATCTTTTTCGACTTACTTCACGAGACCTTCTTTTAAATCGTAGATTGAGCTTGCTTTGCTTTTTCGTTGCTCCACATGCACTTGAATCAGAAGGGAGATCAATGGTTGGATCAGATGGGAGATCAAGAGGTGCATTTGTATGAGCAGCATTGCACTGTGAATTGGATAACTTAAATGACTCAACAGAAAACATGGAATCATCAGCACGTTCTAAATCATAGGGATCATCACTTCTCTGGAAAGGCTCAACTGAGAACAATGAATCAATATGAGCAGAGGAAGTTGATGCCCAAGCATCCACTGAAAAGATTGAGCTCATCTTCACTGAGTTCAGAGAAGACTGAAGATGAATGACCTTTTTAAATAAGTAGAAATCCGAGATCAAGTGAAGATATCACATCAAATGTCACATCAAGAAGATATGAAATCAAAAGCTTATTAAAGTACATTAAATAACATAAAACATCAAATTACATCAAATCACTTAATTACTCAAATATACACTAATAAGGGAACCAAAGATTTGATTCACTTTTGATTCAAATGATCTTTTTCTAACTTCATATGAGTCATTCAGTCTAAGCATTGTGAATGAATCAAAATATATCAAAGTTGTGTTCCAATAGGAATATATAATAAAATTGTTTGGATGAAATTTTACAAGAAGAAATTTTACAACTGGAATATATCCAAGTTGAGTTCCAACTGGAATATGCTATGCCATTGAACACTATACAAGAAGAAATTTTACATTTGGTTAAGATTTCAAGGATTAGGTTTTATTGTGGTCTTGGCTAGATATCAAAGAGGTAGATGAAAGTATATTGAAAAAGAATTATGTGTGAAAGAGGCACACAGAAAGTATATTCATACATTGATTTTCCATTTCAACAATGTGTTACAAGATAAATGTGAATATGAACTAAAGTGTGGAGGATAACACTATAAAGATGTCATTAATCTCACAACTTAGACCTAATTTTCTCCCAAGCAACAGAATCTAAGAAAAAACATCTACATGAGATTAGAAATCCTCATGTACATACCATACTGTTGCCATTGAAGTTTAATTTCCATGCAAATGTATATAAATAGTTGCAAGGTTCTGTACTAGAATGTTTATTCAAAGTGATTTTCCATTTCAAGAGTGAGTTACAAGATAAATGTGAATATGAACTAAAGTGTGGAGGGTAATACTATGAAGATGTCATTAGTCTCCCACATTTAACACAACTTTGACTTGATTTTCTCCCAAGAAAGAGATTCTTAGAAACAAATCTCTACATGAGTTGAGACATCCTCATGGACATACCATACTCTTGCCATTGAAATGTAATTTCTATGCAAATGTATATAAATAGTTGTAAGGGTCTATGAATATTTCATTAAAGTGGCTCTGAAACAGCCTATTTGTGTGGGTGCTATTCCCTGGTTAGATAAGTTGACAGATTTAGTTAGCAAGTGGACTCATTCAGTTAGATCCAGTTAGTTTCTGGTTCAAGTTACCCAATTGCCTATAAATACCAGAGGAGGAGATCATTCTCATTTTCAAAATCCACGAGCAAGAGAGAGCAGCAGAGCACAGACAGCCATGGAGCACAGAGGTCAGCATACCAGCAAGCCAAGCCTGATGGAGAAGAAGAATGTTGGCAAAAGTACCAAGAGGTAGACAAAATCATAACTAAAAAAAAGATTCCAAAAAGATTCCCTCTGTATGTCTGTGTAAATTTCTCATTTCTAGGTCTCTATTTTTCTTGCCTGTCAAAATAAAGCATGTACAGGTCGATGCCTGGCATCGACTTTAAGGTGTAAGTCGATGCCAGGCATCGACTTAGGATTGCAAGTCGATGCCAGGCATCGACTTGCAGCCCCAAGTCGATGCCAGGCATCGACTTGCAGCCCCAAGTCGATGCCTGGCATCGACTTGCAGGAGCAAGTCGATGCCAGGCATCGACTTGTGGGTGCAAGTCGATGCCTGGCATCGACTTGCAGCCCCAAGTCGATGCCTGGCATCGACTTGCTCCTGCAAGTCGATGCCTGGCATCGACTTGTGGGTGCAAGTCGATGCCTGGCATCGAATTGCAGCCCCAAGTCGATGCCAGGCATCGACTTGGTCCAAAAAAACGATGCCAAGCATCGACTTGCCAGCATCATCATGCACTGAAAAGTCGATGCCAGGCATCGACTTTTGGGTGCAAAATCGATGCTTGGCATCGGCTTTTGGGCCCAAATCGATGCTTGGCATCGACTTTTGTGCCCAAGTCGATGCCAGGCATCGACTTTGTGTTCAAGTCGATGCCAGGCATCGACTTGAGGGTAAAAGTCGATGCCAGGCATCGACTTGGCCCAAAAGTCGATGCCAGGCATCGACTTGGGCCCTCAAGTCGATGCCTGGCATCGACTTGCACACAAAGTCGATGCCTGGCATCGACATGCACTTAAACATCGATGCCTGGCATCGACCTGAAGCTGAAAATCCATGCCTTGCATGGACATGGGCTGATATTTCTTATTGCTTGATATTTCCAATTGCTTTCAGGGATGCGGAGTACAAGGATGAAAGGCCCATTAAGAAGCTCAGAGTCACCATGGGCTCTGCTGACCAGCAACGTGAAAAAGGCAATGGTCACCAAGCAAAGGCAAAGAAAATTATTGCACCATTATCCTCTGAGAAGGCCAGCAACCCACTAGGAATATCCTCAGGTGGACAGAGTAGCATTAAAATTCCTGTGGAGGATCCAAGTATGAAGGAAAGGTCGAGGGAGACAGAGGTCATGAAGACAGATCGTCCACTTCGGGACATGACAAATCTCGAATGGTGCCTTCAGTACGTGGAAGAGAAGAATGCAGTCCTCCTTGTGTTCGCAGGGGCCTATGGCAGAGGAAAGATCACGACAACACAAGGTTTTGAGTATGGCCTTGTTTACAAATTGGATTATGAAGATGAAGATTCTGACAACCTGCTTTTCTTGGTGGAGACATCCAAGGGATTAAGAAATGTCATATGCAAGATGGAATTCTTGTGCCCAGAGTGCTGTGTTCCAGAGGAGCTAGCTCAGATGTGCAGAGACTCAGTGAATTTCATCAAGGACCTGATGCCATGGATACAGGGCAATATCATGCCAACACAGCACAAGAAGACGACCCCTGTAAAGGCAAGGGGTAAGCAGAGTGTGCAGAAAAAGCCCCAAAAGAAAAAGAAGATAATTGCAGAAGAGGACTTTTCTGACTCAAGCTCTAGCTCTGGGGACATTATTGTTGCACCTGGTGGAGAGCTTGCATCTGGTGTGCTTGGCACTGAGCAGAATAAGATGAGGGAGGACATAGCTAGAAGAAAAATTGTGAAGAAGGGGCAGTTGTTCCACCTGCCTATTAATATTATCCACAGGCCACCAGTGGATCCAGTCACAGGGAGGAGGCCCCTTGAGATCAGGGAGCCACATAATTTGCATGTCCAAAATCTTAAGAAGAAAATGAAAATTAATCCTCATGCTACTGTTGTGCCATTCCTTGTAATGGTGGATCCGCATGAGTGCAGCTGTGTGGAGGATTTCAATGAGAATTTGTTTGAGGAGTACACTTATTATGTGATTGGAGGTTCACACTCTGCAGAGGCTCGTAGACAGTTAGTGAAGGAGCACCCTACTACATTTTTCTTTAGGTATGCAGAGTGTAAGATATATGCTGGTCTTACAACTGAGGAAGCCAAGCTTCTTGCTTGGGATCACAACAACGATAATGACTACAGGCAGAAAATGTCCTCCATAGAGAGAATTCGGTTCTTCCACCATGAATACGAAGATTGTCTTGTGAAGGAAGCTGGGAGAATACATCCCAATCTACGAAAGCAATGCCTTATTGAGGTTGGAATTGCATTGGATGAGAATAGAAAATCAGATGCTTTGAGGAAATATGACCCATGGTTTCAACTGGCATTCAGATCAGGTGAGATCTGGGATCTTCAGGATAGAATCTTCACAATGTGGGAGCATAAGGAAGTCAAGGGCCAGAAGCAACGAAAGTCGAGGCCAGACCCACAAATTGATCTGAGGGGAAAGGGAAGGAAAGTTGACCTTTCACTTGAGGAGGCTCCTGAGGACATGAAGCTGACCCCATGGAGGGCCCTTCAAGGAATCAAGGATGATACATTGATCATATCAACCTTGTCAAGGGTAATCTCAAAGGAGTTGAGCCTCGAGGAGATGGTCACTGAGCTCAATAAGTATGTATGTTATTCTCAGATCCTTTTTCCCTCCTCCCATGCTTCTTGTCTAACCTAGTCTCTTTTATATTTATGTGTCTGTAGTCATAAAGTGTACATGAAGATTCAGGAGGTGATGATGAAGAGGCTGGGTTGCTTTTCTTGGACAGAGGTCCAAGCAGACTATCCAACCACATCATCCTACAAAGCCTTATCAGAATATTTCATCCTGTTTCGTGATTGGGTAGATTCTCTTATCAGAATATTTCATACTAAACAATTTGATGCATTGCATGGCATCAACATGGGGGCATAAGTCGATGCCTGGCATCGACTTGGGGGCATAAGTCGATGCCTGGCATCGACTTCCAGCATAAGTCGATGCCTGGCATCGACTTGGGGGCATAAGTCGATGCCTGGCATCGACTTGCAGCATAAGTCGATGCCTGGCATCGACTTGCAGCATAAGTCGATGCCTGGCATCGACCTGCAACAAAAGTCGATGCCTGGCATCGACCTCGTGGCAAAAGTCGATGCCAGGCATCGACTTAGGTCCCTAGGTCGATGCCAAGCATCGATTTTTAGTAGAAGGTCGATGCCTAGCATCTACCCCAACAAGAAATCGATGCCATACATCCGTTCTTTATGTTCTGTTTGCTGTACTGAAGAGCTCTTCTAATTGTTTTTCCAATTTGTTCTGTAGAAACCAAGGAAAAGTAAGTCTACAGAGGTACTAGATGACTGCCCCCCTGCATTCCTTGCTCACATTCAAAGAGCAAGGCATGAGAAATCTAGACTGAAAGCGAAGGAGATGGATTTTGATGATGAACCCGATCTTAAATGTTTCTCCAATCCCCTAGACCCCCTTAGGCCTGTATATTACAATGTGTTCTGTAGTGATGTAAATAATATTTGTTCTGTTGTGCCTAGAAAACATTTCTCCCTTCTCATAGCGGACATACCCTATGGATTTAGGATGTTAGGATCAGTTAATGATGATGAACCCTTCAAACACCCTCAGATTCGGAAGATGGTCACTGATTTTGCAGAGTTAACTATGTCTCCTCTTTGGAGGATAGTAATTTTCCATAGCAGAGACCAGTCTTTCTCTGTTTCAACTGCTTTGAAAGCAAGATGTCATGCTGTCGAGTGCCTCACTTGGTAAGTAATCTTCTTTCTATCTCCATGGCTTTCATGATGCCCTATGTGACTCATAGTTCTTTTTTGCAGGGTGAAGACAAACGTAAATCACACTCCTTTGCATCGGTTTGTGAGTGCCACTGAATGCATTACAGTGGGCTATTATGATGAAGTAAGCAAAAGGAGAGTCAGGGAGCATTGCAATGAGAATGGGATCTCAAATGTGCTCATGTTCCCAGCCGTTACCAAGAAACTTCGTCATGTAGCTGGGGACATGACATTGGTTAACCCTTATCAGAAGCCACAAAAACTCATAATGAGATTGCTTCAGCTATTTTCCAATGATGATGACTGGGTCCTAGACCTTTTTTCGGGCACAGGTAATTTCAATTTTCACAATTTTCATTAGTCATTGTTGATTGAAGCCTCTAATAGGTTTTCTGCTGTTTCAGGAACGACTCTGGCTTGCTCCTTAAAGATGTTCAGGCACTGCATAGCTGTGGAGAAGGATGATGCTCAAGTGAGCTTCATTAGAATGAGAATCAATGGGCTGAATGAATGCCCAGATGAAGACCAAGAGGTTGGAAGGAAGCACATTGCAGATACGGAGAGATTCCAAGCAGCTTCAAGGGAGCCTGTTCCCCCACTTGCAGATGAACCTGGGGACATGGCTGACCTTGAAGAGCCAATCTTGGAGCAAGAGAGGCAAGATAGGTGTTCTAATGTGCCAGAGGATACCAATACCCTTGAGCCTGAGGAAAGCTATGATCAGCTTCTATTGTAGATTCACATAACTCTTGTAAAACACATGAAATGTAAAATATCATTTTAATGGAAATATAATTTGGAGTTCTGCTTCCACTTCGTGTTCAGGTTGATTTATCTTGAGCATTTCTCTGATCATGTGTGAATGTTTCTTAGTATAATTTTGTTGAATATTATCTTCTCTTGGGAATGCTTTTGTGAAGTGTATTTCATATTCCGTTAATATGGCCAGGCATTCAATGGGGATCTTAACCATACAAAGGGGATGATCTTAATTGCCTTGTTAAAATGCTCTGATTTTTACAACACATGTTCTCTAACTTTCGAGTAACTCTTAATTAGCTATCTTCTGTGCTTATTGAGGTTATAGATGTAATGAAGGAGCTTCGCGAATTCTTACATGTACCTTTTCAACTCTAATCTATTGTCCAAGATCATGATGTGGGATTCTTGGTAATGCTCAACAACTAGTTTTCATGGCAGCAAGAATTTTAGTATATCTATCTTGACTACTTGGGATCTGAGATCAAGCTTCTAAAGACAATATTTACAAGCAAGACTCGTGATGCTTTCTAGATATTGTAAAATGCCCACTTTTTTGCTTCATATAATGGTATTTAGGTAAAAAGAAAAAGAGAACATGTCTTTGTTCTCCTTTGTTGTGACTCAGTGTTGGATGCTAATTGGATTTGGCAATCAATTAATTATATGGGTTTCTGACCTACCTGATAAGAAGGAAACTTAGTCTCTTTGTTCCATACAACTACAAATCATGAAAGAACATAACATTTGAGATTTCTTATTCACTCCACATGTTTCTGTTTTCCCTACAGAAGCAACCTCAACACTAAAATACAAGACTCGTAGTTTGATGTGGAAAGGTCTTTAGGTCTTTTGTTGAACACTTCAATAAAAAAACTTTCATGCCCTAGGAATCAATGTGGTTTAGATGGATATTTCATAATGCTGAATACATTCCTACTCCTGGAGATCAGATTTGTTACAAGAAAGGGTTGCTCTACATGGAAAGGCTTGTGCAATGGAGGAGAAGTGGCTAGTACTGAAATTTTTCTTACTATTCCTAACCTATATCTTGGTTGCAAACATGTAGTGGCGACAATATATAAGGAAAGACTATAGGTTCATTTGTATGTAGATGTTTCCCTTCAGCATGAAAAACTCCATAGTACGTTTGATCCTCCTTTATAATGTATTTTTGGTTGGAATCATGTGTTCTTCTCGAGTACGACAAGCGTATCCAACCTATTTTCGCATGCGGAATGACGACTTCAGCAGCCGACGAATGCAAAGAGCTGTCGAGAATGGATCTCAACGTCGGTGACCGATTGAAACATCTATAAAAACGATGGCGAGGGCAGACATTTTCGACATTAACTTTGAGATTATTTGTGGACGTAGGGTTCGAGCAGCTCGCGTTGCATCTCGTAGTGTAGTCGGACGTGGACGTGCTCAGTACGAAATTATGAAGAATACAAGAGCTCGATCCAGTAAAAACGCGTCATGTTTTTGCATGTTACTGTTTTTGCATGTTATTGGTGGCGATGACTTTGTTCGACCTTGTGCTGCTAAGGTGTCTCTCTCTCTCTAACTCTCTCTCTCTCTTTCTCTCTCTTTAACTCTCTCTCTCTCTCGCTCTCTCTCTCTCTCTCCCTCTCTCTCTCCCCTAACGCTATTCACATCGATATAGAACTGTGCTCATAATGTGGAAAGAAACGCACTCTGTGTTGATCTGGTGTTCGTGCTGTGCTAGATGATGAAGGGCTCTCTCTCTCTCTCTCTCTCGTAAGGAGTGCCATTGTGAATGGTCCAAAAGACTGTATGCAGTGCCTTTTTGTGTGTTATGAAATTATGAAGAATACAAGAGCTCGTCATGTTTTTGCATGTTACTGTTGTTACTGAGCATAGTTATTGGTGGCGATGACTTTGTTCGACCTTGTGCTGCTAAGGTGTCTCTCTCTCTCTAACTCTCTCTCTCTCTTTCTCTCTCTCTAACTCTGTCGCACTCTATCTGTCTCTCTCTCCCTCTCTCTCTCCCCTAACGCTATTCAGATCGAACTCTTTCCGCCAAAGAACAAGGGAGATGTCCTTCCTTCTACAGTTGCAATTTCAAAGTTAAAGTCCGGGGGATTAGGCCTCGGCCGAACCTCCATTTAAGAAAAAAAAAACTACGGAAAATGTCCGGAGTAGAAGGTCTGTCGCTCCCCGTGCAAAGTTCGTGAGGAGTTCCGTTGGGCTGAACGCTAACATAGGAATCATCAATGGACATTTTGGGTGCAGTGTGTGCCTCGATTCACCCTTAGTACCTCGCTACTGCAGCTTCTCTCACTCATGTAGAGATCTTAGACCAACGCGTGCGACACTGTACGCTACTTGCAACGATCGTAACGGCAAGCCAATGGAGACGTCCCTAGACTTAGACCGTTGTATTGAGACTTTCAGTTTCTCTGTGGCTTCGATTTCCATATTTTCTTACCCTCTAGCTATGAGTTTACAACCAAAGCGACATGGATGTATGCTGCAATAGTTTTTCAATATGCGAGTGACATTCTCTAACGAGCCCACTTTCATACTTATCCATACTTATCTAACGAGCCCCGTAGCTTATGTTTTCCTTTTTCTGCCTTTGGCTACAAGTCTACGTTTAACTTCTCCACCATTGATTTCTACCTTTAATCAGCTTTCTGTTTATGTAGGTCATTGTGGTGTATGATTGTTTTAAGTTTTTGATATGAAGAATGAACTAGAGACCACTTATTTCGTGTACTAATTTCTTCGTGAGTAATTTCTACTTTCAAACTGAGATTAAGGTTTACATAGACCACGATGATGTATGATTATTGATTTGAAGATTGAATTGGAGACAAGTTCTTTTACTGCCTATGGAGACGACATCTTTTCTAGGTTTGTCGGCATCGAGTGGTTTCCTAGATACTATGCTTATAATTGTTGAGTCATTATGCTCGTTCTCTGTTGAACTACTACATTCATATTTCATTCAATCCTGTATGTCATACTCTTCATCTGCTATGCATGGCATCACATTCTCTCACATGAAATTGTAGTAATTCACATTATGCTTGACGTTTGGGAGTCTTCTAATGTCATAATCTCTGGGATTAATGAAACAAACAATAACATTCTTCTCTTGATAGCAATGCAAGGAAGATTAGAGTAGAAGAAGCACACCAATTTAGCACTCTTTAGAATGGTCTCATGGTTGAGCTTAAGCGACATGTAAGATATCTATCTCTACAGATTCAAGAGTTTAAACATCTACACAATTTGAAAGAAATTTACCAGAGACTAAAGAAACCCCATGCACTTTTGAATCTTCTTCTAATTTCACAAAATTATAGTTTGTTCATCACCTCTTCTAAAATGTAATGCACAAAGGAATGGATACCTTATGTATTTATCCATGTTGTTCTATATCATCATTATTATATTATCACATCTTGTGGTCTTACACAATGGGTGTAAACTAGCTCTAAGGCCTAAATGGCAAGAAAGCCATGAGATACATACCAAGTGCAACTTCTTTTAGAGGTAGGAGAGGGAATTTGCTTAGTCTCTCATGAGATTCATGGAAGAGTCTATGTGTCTTGGGCTTCACACCCATATGAGAGTTGTTGAATTGTTACCTTAAATGGGAGGCTTAACTAAAAAGATGGTTCCATATGATAGAAGGTTTGACGGACAATAGTCCACAGACATGTGGGAAACCTACTACAATGAGTGCAACTTCTCAAAGAGAGCATAGATCCATTCAAAACTGGTATTGGGAAATGAGAAGACTCTTTGCTCTCTCTCTCTCTCTCCATGTCTCATCTATGAGACCTAAAGGAAAGTGAAGAATTTAAATATATGAATTGGAGAATTGGGAAAGCCTCAAGATATGGCATTATTAGCTACCCAATATCACTGACCTAAACCTCTGCCTAAGTAGTTTGTGGAACTCTTTATTCTATGGCTCACATTCTACATGGAGATACACCTACTTCACTCAATAAATTTTGAATTCTAGGGCAATAAAAAATAGGAAGAAATAAGAGGATATGGAGATGAGAGTTATCTATTTATGAAGTATGGGACGTAGAATTACATGGTAAAAAAAAATCCAATTACACATAGATGAAGAGAAGACTATGCCTTGCCCACAACCTGCCCTATACCATTTTTGTATTAACAATTTTAAGGCATACATTTTGATAATTTCCCATTTGACAGAGGGAAACTAGAAAAGGGAGTTTTGGGAAAGTTTTGTATGTGTGTACTATGGTGTATAGAACGTTATGTGGAGTCACAAATTTCCAAATGTTGCAAAGTAGGAGGAGATTTTGCTTTCATCAAAGTATCCTTTTCCACCATTTTCATTCAATTCACCTCAAAGATTATTATATACACATAAATGCATTTTTGGCCATATCTTTGACATTCAAACTCTACTTTTGATGTCTCATTGCTCTTCTGAAGAGCAAGATGCATTTTTTCCATCCATTCTAGAATAATTAGATTCCAAGAAGGTTAGTCTCAAGGTCTGTCATGACCTCTACATAATCTTTTGTAATGCATAACTTCTCCATTCAACATCTAAATGACATGAATTTGCTTCTTAACAATGTATTTACTTGCAAAACTTATTTCTGAATTATGTACACATTGTATGCGAGTTTGTTGATTATGGTAATTAAGCATTTTCAAGTGTCTGAAATCTTTTGGCTCCATTTCAAAGTGCTTTTTGGAACAATTTCATTAGTTTTTTTTGCTTCCAAAATGTGCCCATTCCTAATAGGATATCTCCAATATTTCAGCTTCAGGCCTTGTTAGAAAACGTTTCACAAGCATTTAAGGCTTTTAGGATCATAAATTATATCATCGTTATGTTTTAAAAGTAGGGAAATACTTCACTTTGTAAGTTTGTACATTCAACACATGTTTGATTTGTCCTTATTTAAGCATTCATGAAAAGTTTATTCATCTTCATTTAGAGAAACATTGTACTTCCATATTAACTCCTGTGCATAATTGCAACTTTGTTTTGCAGGTATGTTAATCTTTTAAGAAACTTAAGAGTATTGAGGAGTAGAATACACATTTATAAAGTTCAACATAACATTTGATATGCAATGTTTTTCTTGGGAGATTATCTTATTTGGTTCCACATGAAAATATATTATAAAATTTTCATTACACTCTCATAGATCATTTAATGGAGAATAGAGAGGCTATGTGATAGGAGAACAAGGAGTGGGTAAGGCACCTTCTAAGAGAGCCTCCTAGTAGTAGAGACTATGAGCTTTTGATCGGAATACCAACATGGAGTCATATTCTTAGCTATTATAAGCTAAACTAGTCACTTTGCACGTATGGCTAACTATTCTAGATGGCATACTTTAGATTGAAACAACTTTTTAACTTTTGAAAGTTTGGAATCATTAAATGTGTACTAGAATGATCATAGATACACATTCACATGACTCACCTAGGTCTTTAAATTTGCCTTAGGTCCATTGAGAGCATTTAATACCAAGGAAATAAGTTAGATAAGATGCCTTATAGTAGATGGATGAATAGATTACCTATGTCCATAGATAGAAACTAGTTAGACTTGAGAGTTTGTTGATCATAGAATCACATAAACCAAGATAGAATAGTCATACGATATGGTACTCATGTGAATACACCAAACGTGATAGACATGAGTTCCAATATCTTAGTTATAGGAACTATGAATTGTGCTTCCATGGATTGACTATGAGAACCACTAATTGGGATGGCGAGAATTATTTCGCTTTTAGGAATCTTCTTGTTGTATAATTCATGGGTTCAAAGGGTTAAACATATGGATTCTAAAGGTTAGAATATGATGTATGTTTGCTTCCGTCCCTTGAATTACCCTTGGAACATGCCTTGAACTTTGGGTGAAACCGTTGGTTTTTACCCTTGAGGTATTTATTCATATGATCTCCCAATTGAATGGTTATAACTTATGCTTAATTTATCCTAAGGTGTGGGAACCTTAGTCTTGGGAGAAGCTTCTCTAGGAGCCACCTTGTGTGTACGTGAGAGAAGAATCCTCATTTGATTTAGAAGGCATGTGATAGACCTTGGGAAATTAGAAGGCATGTGATCACCCTTGGGAAAGTGTCCACATGAGGGGCACTTGGCTGGACACTTGGCCAATCTCAAGGACATGCACCCCCTTGGACTAGAGGTATATATATGGGTGGAGTTGAATGGGTGGATATGTGCTCTCTCTTAGTGAGGTGGTTTTGCTAAGTAGTAGTTTGTCGTTTCACAACATTGGTATCAAGAGCTAGGATTTGTTTTTCTTGCAACTTTGAGGAGATCGAGTTTTGCATCAGAAGATACCGCCGAAACCCGACTTGTTCACGTGAGAGCATTTGGTAGCTTCTTGGATACCTTGCAAAAGGTCCTGCTATGGGTGACCCTTCCCTATGGAGAGTAGAGCGTTCTTCTTCTGGCTGTTCCACGATCGCAGACGTCCAGGGTGAGCGTCCTGTCCACGCGCTAGCTCCACTGAGAGTGAGAACTCTGATCGTTCATAACTACTCACTTTTGATGTTCACTAAACTGTGCGCGCCTTATATATTATGCGTTCACTTAGTTAACGAACTTCTATATGGAATATAAACTAACGCCGTACTTCCGAGATTGGTTTTTCCTTAAGTTCGCTTCAGTGTCTTGTACAAGTAGAGATGCTCACACAAGACGTAGAAAGTCATTTCTCCTTTTATTTATATGAATAGAGATTCGCATATGAACTATTAAATAGGATGTTTTTCATTATACTCCTTGCTCGTTCAAAGAGCCAAAAGGTGGAGATGGACAATTCTTAAGAGGTTTTCTTCTCCATTATTATCTTGCTTCTTTTTTATTAGATAGGATGCAGCTCAAGAATCATACGTTTCTCTACCAAGAATCTCAGATCAATTTAGTGCTTGAACTTAGAGTTAGAGAATGAACACTTAAAAGCTTATATTCTCTCTTTCCTTTCTAAGTAAGTGAAGTTCTATCTTTTATCTAATCCATTACGGAGGATAAAAAGGAAGCATGGATCTTGAAGACAATGGGTGTGGCTTGATCAATTTCAATCTCCACCAAGGAGAACCTTCAAAGCTAAGTATTATTTCATTGTATTCGAATATTTTACTTCTAAAAGAAAATATATGTGCATCTTTTATGTATGCTAAGGTATATTGAAGCAAACAAAAGTATGTATGGATTTTATGTGAAATAAGGTAATGTGTTTGCTTTCATAAGCATTTGGTCGCATACATAGAATATGCACAGAAACCATTTTTGTGGCAAAACATAAAGGTATTTTATATGTTTGGGTAAATTTTAGTAGTATTTAGGCATTATTAGAGTTTTACTAAGGTTAAAGGGTAATTGGGCATACAAGTAAGTATATTCGTGCCCAAAGGAAGCCACTATAGATCAATCTAACAAGATGATCCCAACTTTGCAACCTCAATTTTAAATCATCTAAATGGGAAAGCCCCTTTATGCCAAAAGGACTAATGGATGGACAGTGTAAATTCCAATTTGTTCTTTTTTCTTTCTTCTCTTTGTTTTCCATGCTAAAGTATTACATGAAATAATGCATTTTAAATAAAGCAGGTGAAGTCCGCATGCACATGGAATAGTGCATACAATGATTCATTCAAATGATGCATTGAAGGCATAATTGGAAATAAAGAAAGGAATCTCATTAGCATGGAATGGACTCACCGTGGAAAGATGATGAGATATTGAGCATAGCAAGTTCATCATAATAAAGCAAGGCATGAATGTATATATTAAGCACAAATCCTTGCACTAAATGGGATTCTAAATATGAATTCCATGCATGCTTTAAGGAGGGGTTCAATACTTGGACCTTATACATGATAGACATTTTCAAGTAAAGATGTACTAGCCATGGACATATGTTAAGTATGCATATTAGTTAATGGGATCTGTTGGTGGATTCTTAGACAAGAAGGAGTTTGAGGGTTTGTAGGAGAAAAGGGAAGAAACAAGAAGAGATAATACACCTCGAAGCTTCTGCCGATTGATTACAGTAAGAAAATTACAATGTTTGAAGTACAAGACAAGCCAATACCTCTCTGTGCACAATTCCACAGAGTGCCCAATTACAAAATACCCAATATCCCAAAGTCTTCTTGCCGCCGGCCTCCTCTACACCAGACCTCCACCTGCTTCAAGCTTATCCTTGTGCACACCTTGCACCAAGCTTCCACAAAGGGGGAGGAGTGAATACCTTCTGTCGGCACGCGCCCACTGCAATGGGACCTTGAGATACTTGGGGGGATTAGCTTAGCACTCTCTACACAATCCCTTAGGCACTCCCTATGCACTCCTTCACTTCCACTTCTCTGCGTCACACACTGCACACACTGGTGACTCTTGCACTTCTTCCTCTTGCTCCCTTAGACTATGCTCTCTTGCTTACTCTAAGATTGGTCCAAGAATGATCCTTGCCTTGATTTGAGTGTGTCGATCACGTACGCTCCTAACTGCCATGGTATCTTGGTGCTCACTTTGATGTCCCAAGATTGTCTTCACAAGTGGCAGCGAACGACTCACTGTTTTGTCCTGTAGTGACTTTAGTCTAAAACCAAAAATTTTAATGGGGGGGCCATACTTTCACCTGTGCGTACGCTGCCGCTTCACATACCTTCACATTTCCTTTTAAGTCTTCACTTTTGCACATAAGGGAGGGTTCACCTGAACCTTCCAAAACACTTTAAAACACACTTTGAACCTTAGGGAAATTAGAGAAAATACCTCTGCAACTGCAACCCACTTTCTCCAATTTACCCTTTGTCGACAATTCATTGTGCACTACTTGTGCACTTTGACACCTGCACTTACACACTTTGACTTTGCACCTGTTGACTTTGACCTTGACCTTGTTGACTTTGACCAATTGACTTTGACCAGTTGACTTTGATTGTAGTTGACTTTGACCAACATGACGTTTATGGGCTCAACAGTTGCCCACCACCTAATGTGCTCTTTGTCCCAGAGAGCTACCGCCAAAACTCGGAACATAGATGACACCAGACTCTGGAGGTGCAAAACATCAAAAGGACACCTTTGAGCAGCCACCAAGTCCACTAGGAGCAGCAGAGAACAAGCACCGGAGAAGAACCAAAAATTGGATTTTGCCATGGAAAAGCAAAGGTTTGCAATGGGAGGGTAGAAAGGAGGGGGAGGGGAGGGCTGAGGGTCGAGGATGGAAGGGATTGGGAGGGTTAAGGATGGGGTTGGGCAAGTTGGTAAAGGGAGGGCATGGGTGATGTGGATGTGGATAATAAAATAAAAATAAAATCAAAATGAAAATAAAAATAAATAAAAAAATCGTAAATAAAGTAAAAACAAAATAAAATAAAATTAACAAAAAGAACCGTGGGAAGGGGGGGGGGGGGGGGGAAGTGGTCGGTGAGGGGTTGGTCGGTGGGGTTTGGGGGGGGGGGGAGTGGTCGGTGGGGTTTCGGGTGGGGGGCGGGGGGGGCGGGGGGGGGGGGGGGGGGGGGAGTGGTCGGCGAGGGGTTGGTCGGTGGGGTTTGGGGGGGGGGGGGGGGGGTTGGTGGTGGGGTTCTTTTTTTTTTTGTGAGTTTTTTTTTGAAAAGTAACCCAAAAATAGAATTTTTTTTTTTTGTGAGGGGTTGGTCGGTGGGATTGGGGGGGGGGGGGGAGTGGTCAATGAGGGGTTGGTCGATGGGGTTTGGGGGGGGGGGGGGGGGACTGGTCGGTGAGGGTTGGTCGGTGGGTTTGGGGGGGGGGGGGGAGTGGTCGGTGAGGGGTTGGTCGGTGGGGTTTGGGGGGGGGGGTGGTTGGTGGTGGGGTTTTTTTTTTTTATGAGTTTTCTTTTTTTGAAAAAATAACCCAAAAATAGATTTTTTTTTTTGAAAAAATAACCCAAAAATAGAAAAAAATGAAGGAAAAATCCAAAAAAATTGCCAAAAAATGGCCAAACAATTCTGAGAAATTTTTCATGAAATTTTCTGCAGGGTTAGCCTAAAAATCCTTCATCAAACCAGAGAGAGCCTCCATTTATTCCTCCTATTTGGCAAGAAAATGACATTGGAAAGGGATAAAAAATGCCAGAAAAATGCGAAAAATGCTAGAAAAATTTCCAAAAATACCCAAAAGTTTTACTTTTGCAGAGGTTATGAAATGCCTTCTAGGTTTTCTAAAAACACCAGTAACAAGGATGAAATTGATAAGAAAACTACTAAAACTGAGCAAAATGTGATGAGAAAGCTATGTACAACCTGGACAGATTTTGCAGTTCCAGGTGATCCATACTTCTTCAAGTGTGTTGATGATAGGCCTTGAGCCTTGATATGTTGACTAGTGGCAAGGCCTCTCCTTTCAGCGTCTCTAACTCCACAGCACCCCAATTTAGCATTGTTTTGACTCTGTAAGGTCCTTCCCAATGTGGAAGCCATTTTCCTCTCAGTTGTGTATGAAGATGAGGTCTATGGAGAAGAACTAACATGCCTACTTCAATGTTGTTGCTCCACAGATGTCAATCATGTGTCTCCTTCCTCTTCATCTGAGTTTCTATCAATTGTTTTGTTGCTAGTAGAGGAATCTCCTCCACTTTATGTAGTGCTCCGAGCCTCTGAGAGACATCACAATCCTTCTTGCCCTGCATGAATGCTATCTTAGGTGATCCATGTAAGAATTCAAAGGGCTCAATGGGCAATATGCCATAAACCAGTTGAAATGGAGAATATCCTATGGCCTCTTTGTAGGCTAACCTGTATGCCCATAGGGTACCTTGATAAGCAATGCCCCAGGAAGTGGGCTGTAACATACACTCCTTTCTTAACATTGAGATTAAAACCTTATTTGGCGACTCAGCCTGTCCATTGGCTCTTGGATAGTAAGCACAAGAGGTCCTATGTAGAATTCTATACCTGTTGAAAATTTCCTGTAGGACCTTATTGACAAAATATGTACCTTGATCTATACAAATTTCAAGTGGGCATCCAAACCTCCAAATGATGCTACTATAAATGAAATCAGCAACAGTTTGGGCAGTGCAATCGGGGGAGGCAATAGCTTCAGCCCACTTTGTTGCATAATCTCTAGCTATCAAGAGATATTTTTCTCTTTTTGGAATTGTGGGAGGGTAGATGGGCCCTACAAAATCTAGCCCCCACTTCTCAAATGGTTGCCAGGAAGTGGAAACAACCAAGGGGTTATGCCTCTGCTTTGTTGGCTTAGGTCCACACCTCTGGCAAATGTCACATGCCTTTCCCCATTCATCTGCATCCTTAAATAGTGTAGGCCACCATAGACAAGCATCCAGTATCCTCTGACTCATAATATGCCCTAGAAGGTGCCCACCACCTATTCCTTCATGTGCAGAGTGAAGGACTTCCCTCACTTCTTCTTCTTCCAAACACTTCCTGAACCTGTCATCCTTGCCCTGTCTATACAATTTATCTTCAATGAAGGTATATGGTCTACTCTTGATTAGCAGTCTCTTCTTTTGCACAGCACTAGCCTTTTCTGGATACAACCCAGTTATAATGAAATTTTTGATATCATAATACCAACCTTGAGCTTGTACAGCAAACAGATGAGCATTTGGAAAATCATCATTGATTCCACTAGTTTGATTCATCATATTGATTCTGGATAGGTGATCCGCCATAACATTTTCTTTACCTGGTTTATGGACTACAAAAAAATCAAACTCTTGGAACAACAATAACCACCTCCATATTCTACCATTGCCTTGTGGTTTGTTGAGTAGGTATTTTAGTGGTTGGTGATCTGTTATAATAATAAATTTTACTCCCAGTAAGTAATGACAGAATTTTTGGACAGCAAAGACCATTGCTAGGGCTTCCCTTTCTGTAGTACTGTAGAGGAGGTACTGGGGTATCCGCTTTTAACAAAAGTAGAGAATGAAAATTAAACACGTCTAGTACATCACCTACCCAAGGGGGGTTCTCTTTAGGGAAGTATACCCTTTAACATTTCTGTGAGCAGATAGATAACACGGATTGCACAGAGTGGTAAATACTTCAGAAAATATGGACAACCAATGACCAAGGAAGACCATACACTTCTTGATTCGAATCAGACGATTACAAGGTTGGGCAGAGTGATGCTCAAAAGTGCAAGCTTAGGGCTGACAAGCCACCCTAAAAGTATTAACTCCAATACAACAGATCAGCATAAGGGGCCACTGATATGCAGGCTAACTCAGAGCAATACAAATGGTAGAATTTCTCAAGAGAATAGAGATTAATCAACACACTGACTCATAGAAAAAATAATAAATCCAAGCTACTCTCTTACACTATAGTGCTCATAGCCCTCCACTGAGAAGCCTACCCTCTGTATACACACTACAGAGTAGCTCCTACAATAGACTTGAAACCACCAAGTGTAAGAGAGGACTTCTGCACGTACGCACGAACCACTCTATCTCTAAAAATTGTTGTACCCCAATGAGCAAAAATCAATTGCTTTTATAGGCCTCCATAGGTCAAGAGAGTCTTGCCGAATCTTCACGTCCACTGATCATGCACCGGTTGATCTCCCAAAATTAGGGGGTAGGTCAAATATTCCCTTGATTTGAATTGAATCCTCAAAAATATGCAGTCGTCATGAATCATTGGCGGCAACACTCATTGCACCACTTTTACTTTTAACACTTACACCTTTACTGTCACTTTTGAATGCAAACTGAGATCTTCATTTTGTGTCGCCCGTGATATTTGAATGACCTTGAGAAGCCCATCCTTTACCTAATTTTTCGTGGTAGCTTTTGATCCTTCATATTAAGTGAGCGGTGTGGGAGGTGAGTTGTGGGGATTTGAGAGAGATTATGGGGTTTGTGGAGGGTTGTGGAGGGGTGTGGATTTGTGTGGGGGTTGTGGGGTTTGTGGGTTGGGTGGGAGTTATGAGGAGTTGTGGGGATTTTTTGGGTTGTGGTAAAAAATTGATCCCATATTTCAAAGTTATTATTGCACCAATGAAAAGTACTCGTTGAGAGCTTTCCAACGATATATAACACTGTAGGGTTTGGTTAAGAAATGGTCCTCCAATTATCCATCCAAAATTACATACACTTTCTCTAGCTTATCTTGCCTCATGTATCCAACAAAAATTGATGGGCACCTTGGATAGGCCATCCACCTCTCAACGTTTAGATCTGAGTTCAATTCCCATGAAGCGCAGCGGCAACCTCAAGAGATAATGGTGAGCATTCCCTTTTTTTTTTCGTAGGCTGGCCAAGAGTGACGTCGATGACTCGCGGGGGTTTGTGGAGCCTTGAGGGGGGTTTGGGGTTGGGGTTGGGGTTGGGGTTGGGGTTGGGGGTGAGTGGAGGGGACGAATGGGGGGGGCGAATGGAGGGGACGGATGGAGGGGTTGAATGGGGGGGACAAATGGAGGGGACGAATGGGGGGGCACGAATGGAGGGGACGGATGGAGGGGTTGAATGGGGGGGGGCGAATGGAGGGGACGGATGGAGGGGTTGAATGGGGGGACAAATGGAGGGGACGAATTCGGGGGGCGAATGGAGGGGACGGATGGAGGGGTTGAATGGGGGGGACAAATGGAGGGGACGAATGGGGGAGGCGAATGGAGGGGTCCGATGGAGGGGTTGAATGGGGGGGACAAATGGAGGGGACGAATGGGGGGGGGGGCTAATGGAGGGGTTGGATGGAGGGGTTGAATGGGGGGGACAAATGGAGGGGACGAATGGGGGGGGGGGGGCGAATGGAGGGGACGGATGGAGGGGTTGAATGGGGGGAACAAGTGGAGGGGACGAATGGGGGAGGCGAATGGAGGGGTCGGATGGAGGGGTTGAATGGGGGGGACAAATGGAGGGGACGAATGGGGGGGGCGAATGGAGGGGTTGGATGGAGGGGTTGAATGGGGGGGACAAATGGAGGGGACGAATGGGGGGGGGGGGGGCGAATGGAGGGGACGGATGGAGCGGTTGAATGGGGGGGACAAATGGAGGGGAATGGGGGGGACAAATGGAGGGGACGAATGGGGGAGGCGAATGGAGGGGTCGGATGGAGGGGTTGAATGGGGGGGACAAATGGAGGGGACGAATGGGGGGGGGGGGGGCGAATGGAGGGGTTGGATGGAGGGGTTGGATGGAGGGGTTGAATGGGGGGGACAAATGGAGGGGACGAATGGGGGGGGGGGGGGGGGGCGAATGGAGGGGACGGATGGAGGGGTTGAATGGGGGGGACAAATGGAGGGGACGAATGGGGGAGGCGAATGGAGGGGTCGGATGGAGGGGTTGAATGGGGGGAACAAATGGAGGGGACGAATGGGGGGGGCGAATGGAGGGGACGGATGGAGGGGTTGAATGGGGGGGGACAAATGGAGGGGACGAATGGTGGGGCGAATGGAGGGGACGGATGGAGGGGTTGAATGGGGGGACAAATGGAGGGGACGAATGGGGGGGGCGAATGGAGGGGACGGATGGAGGGGTTGAATGGGGGGGACAAATGGAGGGGACGAATGGGGGAGGCGAATGGAGGGGTCGGATGAAGGGGTTGAATGGGGGGGACAAATGGAGGGGACGAATGGGGGGGGCGAATGGAGGGGTTGGATGGAGGGGTTGAATGGGGGGGACAAATGGAGGGGACGAATGGGGGGGACGAATGGAGGGGATGGATGGAGGGGTTGAATGGGGGGGACAAATGGAGGGGACGAATGGGGGGGCGAATGGAGGGGACGAATGGGGGAGGCGAATGGAGGGGTCGGATGGAGGGGTTGAATGGGGGGGACAAATGGAGGGGACAAATGGGGGGGGGGGGGCGAATGGAGGGGTTGGATGGAGGGGTTGAATGGGGGGGGCAAATGGAGCGGACGAATGGGGGGGACGAATGGAGGGGACGGATGGAGGGGTTGAATGGGGGGGAAAAATGGAGGGGACGAATGGGGGGGGCGAATGGAGGGGTCGGATGGAGGGGTTGAATGGGGGGGACAAATGGAGGGAACGAATGGGGGGAGCGAATGGAGGGGTTGGATGGAGGGGTTGAATGGGGGGGACAAATGGAGGGGACGAATGGGGGGGGGGGGCGAATGGAGGGGACGGATGGAGGGGTTGAATGGGGGGGACAAATGGAGGGGACGAATGGGGGAGGCGAATGGAGGGGTCTGATGGGGGGACAAATGGAGGGGACGAATGGGGGGACGAATGGAGGGGACGGATGGAGGGGTTGAATGGGGGGGACAAATGGAGGGGACGAATGGGGGGGGGGGGGCGAATGGAGGAGACGGATGGAGGGGTTGAATGGGGGGGACAAATGGAGGGGACGAAGGGGGGGGGGCGAATGGAGGGGACGGATGGGGGGGGGCGAATGGAGGGGACTGTTCGTTGCGTTATTGACTTGAAAAGCATGCTTCATAAATATGTATGCACGTATTGCCGAGAGCAGGGTTCGAACTCGCGTCCGTTGTTTGAGAATGATGTCGTCTATCCAAGGCGCCCATCGTTATATCTTGTGGAAGGAATGGATAGGATATTCACAGATGCTATAATCGATGCACCCGTCCTGTTATAGAAAGTCCTAAAAGGAGGTACTTATGGAGTACTACAGACCCCCACATCAAGCTTTTGCACCGTCCCTGGTGCAATTTCTCCCTTATTTTACTTATTTCAAAGAGATCCACTTATACTGCAATTACAAAAAAGAAACACGGTATGTACAAGGAACGAAGTGCTTCCATTTTGACCTAATTCAGATACTTTTTCACCCTGGAGATGTTGACCAGGGGAATCCTTTTACCCTGCAGATCTTCCAGATGCACAGCGCCATGTGGCAATACCTTGATTACCTTATAAGTTCCTATCCACCAGTGGGTGCCAATTTAGTTTGAATTGGTGGAACCTGATGCACTAAAACCATAGACCCTTCCTGAACTTCATTGGATCTCAGATACCTGTCATGCAATTCCTTGCGCTCTTCTTGTGTCACCAGAAGTTTCTGTATTGCCTCTTCTCTATACTCTTCTAATGCCACCAATCTCTGAATGGGGGGTTCAATTCCAATGGTTTTGATTCCTATTTCTTTTCTGATGATAAACTCAAATGGTGCCAATGCCTCTTTCCCATAAACTAAGCGAAATGGAGTCTCGCCTGTGGTTCCCCTCTTTGTGGTTCTGAAAGCCCAAATTGCACCAATTAGTGCTAGTGGCCAAGAGCTTTGATGATCAAAAGATAATTTGCGAAGTAGTCCGATCAAAATCTTATTGGAACTCTCTGCTTGGCCATTTGCCCTTGGGTAATAGGCACAAGACTTTTTATGGAAGATTTTGTACTTGTCAAATATAAACTGGAGCAATGGATTTACAAAATGTGTGCCCCTATCACTAGTAATTTCCAGTGGGCAACCAAATCTTGAGAAAATACGTTTATACATAAATTTAGCTATTGTCAGAGCCGTGCAGTCCACAGTAGCTTTAGCCTCTATCCATTTAGTGGCATAACATGTGGCCATCAAAATATACTTTTTACCTCCTGGTTGCCCAGTTGGGCTAATTGGCCCTATGAAATCAAGACCCCATCGTTCAAATGGAAGCCATCCGGTAGATATGACTAATGGTTGGAAATTCAATCTGGTTGGCGTGGGAGCACACCTCTGGCAGATGTGGCATTCTTTAGCAAACTTGATTGCATCTTTGAAAATATGAGGCCACCATAAACCCTTGTGGATGATTCTATGAGCCAATTCTTCCCCCTTTAGGTGTCCTTCACTGTGTGCTGCCTCTAGCAAAAGATTTACCTCCTTTGGATAGACACACCTTCTCAAGATATCATCCTGACAGTATTTATATAAATTACCATTTATAAGAGAATAGGCTTTGGTTTTCAAAAGTAATCTTCTTTTTTCTACAGGTGTCAAGTGTTCTGGGATCTTTCCAGTAGTGAGAACATGAAGAATTTCATCATACCCACCAGTCTGAATTGTTACTAGGAAGAGATTGCTATCCACTAGTTCATCATTGATACCTATTGCCTTTTCACTCATTGCCGTCCTGGACACTTGATCTGCCATGTAGTGCTCTTTTCCTGGCTTAATATGAATATCAAAATTAAATTCCTGAAATAGGAGTAACCATCTCCAAATCCTTCCAGCTACTCTAGGTTTGTTTATCAAATATTTCAAGGGCTGATGATCAGAGATAACAATGAAATGTACACCAAGGAGATAATGTCTAAATTTCTGAAGAGCAAATACGATAGCCAACCCTTCTCTTTCCGTTGTACTGTAATTTCTTTCAGCTTGGTTGAGTAGTCTGCTTGCATAAGAGATAGGTCTATCCACTTTTTGAGATGATGGTTGAGCTAGAACTGCACCAACAGCATGAAGACTAGCATCTATATGCACATGAAATTCCAGTGACCAATTAGGAACACTTAAAAGTGGAGCACTACATAGTCTCAACTTTAGTTCACAAAATGCTTTGTCGGCTTCAGCACTCCGTGAGAAAGGGATCTTTTTACTGGTAAGCCTTGACAAGGGCTTAGCAATTTCCGAATACATCCTAATGAATCTTTTGTGATACCCTGCATGGCCCAAGAAACCTTGCACTTCCTTTGGGCTTTGTGGAATTGGCATAGAAAGAATAGCTGTAACCTTTGCAGGCTCAACAGTTATACCTTCAGTAGATACTATGTGACCAAGAAGAGTACCCTTAGTGACCAAAAAGTGACATTTATCAGGATTCAATTTCAAACCCGTTTTGAGACATTGCTCAAAAATTTCTTTTAGATTTTCCAAATGATCATGGAAATCTTGAACTGCCACCCTTCTATTTGTACCTGAGAATACTGAAAAGTCATCCATAAATATGCGGAGAAAGGTTGTTAACCATTTGCCCAATATCAGATACATCGTTCTATTAAATGAAGCTGGCGCATTCTTCAAACCAAAAGCCATACGAGTATAGACATAAGTGCCCCAGGAAGTAACAAAGGCTGTTTTGTCCCTATCATCAGGGTGAATTACTATCTGGTTGTAGCCACTAAAACCATCCAAGAAACTATACAAAGTGTGACCAGCTACTTCCTCAAGTACTTGCTCTGTGAAGGGCTCAGGAAATCCATCTTGGATAGTCACTTTATTCAAAGCACGGAAATCAACACATACTCTTATTTTTCCACTATTTTTCTTGGGCACAATAACCATAGAGGAAAGCCACCTGGAATGTTCTACTGGAACAATTATACCCGCTTCTTCTAGTTTTGTAGTCTCTTCTTTTACTGCCTCTGCATACTTCGGATTGAGTTGATATGGTCTACTTCTTACAGGCGCGGCTCCCTCAACTAAGGGTATCGGATGTAACCCAAGCTCTTCTGGTATCCCTGTTAGATCTTTGTAGGACCATGCGAAGACACTTTTATAAGTAAAAAGCAAGGAAGTTACCTTCTGTAGCAAGAGAGGATAATGCCACAACCAGGATGCCAAATGGACCATTTGAGGGTTCTCTTCATCCCCTAGATTTACTTCTTGAACCAATGTTTCAGGACTAGTCTTGCTTGAGAAATCATCTCCACTATATGCAGGAGTGGATTTTAATTTATATTCTGCAACCTGTTCTTTCATCCATCCTTGAGGTATATCTGCAAAAGGAAGATCTTCTCTGCTCTTAGGTTCATAATCTTCCCTCTCTGATACTTTTATATTGGTTGCCTCCTCAAAGCTTGTATTTTCCTTCAATTGATCATTCTCCAACACCTTGTGGTCTTCATTGCTCTTTTCTGTAACTTCCTTATCTGCAACTTCTTCCTCAATTTCATTGATCTCTACTGTGCAACACTCTGCACTTCCCATCATCCAATTTAACAATGTATCATCTTCTTGGGGTAGAGAGGGCATTACCTGAGCATCCACAGTATATCCAGTGGTTTTTCCTGAATCAAACCCTTCTTCCAAATGTAGTTGCAGTTGGCTATTGGTGCTTGTTGAAATCCATAGTTTATTTTTCCCCCAATCTTGCAAAGCTTTTGCTTGTCTCAGCCAAGGTCTCCCCAGGAGCAAAGGATAGGAAGTCTCCTGTGGAAGTGCAATAACAACAAAATCCAACACAAAGTGGCAACCCTGTACTATCATCCGTACCTTTTCAATAATGCCAAGAGGCGCAATCCGATGTTGATCTGCTAATGTAACAGTAAATGGTGCCATTTTGGTGGGGTTCAAATTTAGCTTCTTCATTGTAAAATCTGGCATCAAATTGATACCAGAGCCTCCATCTATGATCACACCTGTAAGAGCTTCATCCTTTATACAAACTGATAATCTTGAACTTTGGTAGTCTGCTAAAGGTGCAGGGGGAAAATCAACCATGAAACCATCTATACTAGGTGATTGGACCAAGTGAGCAGAGTGTATAGTCTTCAGTAAGTCACTTCTTATTTTTGAATCCATCCTTATAAGTTCATATAGACTAACCTTATGATGAATACCTTTCAAGATCTGTTCAATGTTGACAACCTGAGTGTTTTCTTGCAGACTGGTTGGTTGGTCCTTTAGAGAGGTAGTCATCTTATCATAAGCTCCTTCAATTTCTACCTGGTCTTTCCATCCAGACTTCTTTTCCTCCTCTTTATCTTGAAATCCTTGTTGTTCATCTCCATGGGTTGCAGCCGCTTGCCTAGCTCTAGTCATTATGGGCATTGCAGAGGATGAAACGGCATAAGACTGAGTGGTTTTCCCTTCTTCATGTGGAGAGACTGCAATCATGTGGATTGGAGCAGGACGACCTCTTGGGCAATCTTTGGTATAATGATCCTTGGCCTCTAGACAATGTTGACAAGGAGGCGCATCTTCTGGAAGAGAACACCGATTTTGCATGTGGCCATACTCACCACAACGATAACACATCAAAGCTCTATTGTATCTAGGCTTTGCGGGCCGATTCTCCTCCTATTAGATGTATTTGAAGTACTAGCATAGTATGAATCCAAAGTTTGAGGGTTACTTCTTTGCTGGGTACCCTTGAGGTAGTAGCAATCCCTTGCTTCATGACCATCTTTTCCACAAAATTGACAGCTTACCTTAATCCCACATCAAGCTTTTGCACCATCCCTGGTGCAATTTCTCCCTTATTTTAATTTATTTAATGAGATATAACTGCAATTTCTGAAAAGAAACATGATATGTACAAGGGATAGAATGCTTCCATTTTGACCTAATTCAGATACTTCTTCACCCTGGAGATGTTGACTAGGGGAATCATTTTACCCTGCAGTTCTTCCAGATGCACAACGCCATGTGGCAATACTTTGATTACCTTATAAGGTCCTGCCCATTTGGGTGCCAATTTAGTTGAAATTGCTGGGACCTGATGCACTAAAACCATGGACCCTTCTTGAACTTCATTCGATCTCAGATACCTGTCATGTAATTTCTTGCGCTCTTCTTGTGTCACCAGAAGTTTCTGCATTGCCCCTTCTCTATATTCTTCTAATGCCACCAATCTCTGAATGGGGGGTTCAATTCCAACGGTTTTGATTCCTATTTCCTTTCTGATAATAAACTCAAATGGGGCCAATGCCTCTTTTCCATATACTAAGCGGAATGGGGTTTCGCCAGTGGTTCCCTTCTTCGTGGTTCTGAAAGCCCAAATTGCACCGATCAACGCTAGCGGTCAGGAGCTTTGATGATCGAAAGATAATTTGCGAAACAGTCCAATCAAAATCTTGTTGGAACTCTCTGCTTGGCCATTTGCCCTTGGATAGTAGGCACAAGATTTTTTATGGAAGATTTTGTACTTGTCCAATATAAACTGGAGCAATTGATTTACAAAATGTGTGCCCCTATCACTCGTAATCTCCAGTGGGCAACCAAATCTTGAGAAAATACGTTTATACACAAATTTAGCTACTGTTAAAGCCGTGCAGTCCACAGTAGCTTTAGCCTCTATCCATTTAGTCGCATAACATGTAGCCATCAAAATATACTTTTTACCTCCAGGTTGACCAGCTGGGCTAATTGGTCCTATGAAATCAAGACCCCATCGTTCAAATGGGAGCCATCCCGTAGATATGACCAATGGTTGGAAATTCAATCTGGTGGGCGCGGGGGCACACCTCTGGCAGATGTGGCATTCTTTGGCGAACTTGATTGCATCTTTGAAACTATGAGGCCACCATAAACCCTTGTGGATGATTCTATGAGCCAATTCTTCCCCCTGTAGGTGTCCTTCACTGTGCGCAACCTTTAGCAAAAGATTTACCTCCTCTGGATAGACACACCTTCTCAATATATCATCCTGACAGTATTTATATAAATTTCCATTTATAAGAGAATAGGCTTTGGTTTTCAGGAGCAGTCTTCTCTTTTCTACAGGTGTCAAGTGTTCTGGGGTCTTTCCAGTAGTGAGAACATGAAGAATTTCATCATACCAACCAGTCTGAATTGTTACTAGGAGGAGATTGCTATCTACTAGTTCATCATTGATACCTGTTGCCGTTTCACTCATTGCCGTCCTGGACACTTGATCTGCCATGTAGTGCTCTTTTCCTGGCTTAATATGAATATCAAAATTAAATTCCTGAAATAGGAGTAACCATCTCCAAATCCTTCCAGCTACTCTAGGTTTGTTTATCAAATACTTCAAGGGCTGATGATCAGAGATAACAATGAAATGTATGCCAAGGAGATAATGTCTAAACTCCTGAAGAGCAAATACGATAGCCAGACCTTCTCTTTCCGTCGTACTATAATTCCTTTCAGCTTGGTTAAGTAGTCTGCTCGCATAAGAGATAGGTCTATCCACTTTGTGAGATGATGGTTGAGCTAGAACTGCACCAACAGCATGAAGACTAGCATCTGTATGTACATGAAATTCCAATGACCAATCAGGAACACTTAAAAGTGGAGCAGTACATAGCCTCAACTTTAGTTCACTAAATGCTTTGTCAGCTTCAGCACTCCATGAGAAAGGGATCTTTTTACTGGTAAGCCTTGACAAGGGCTTAGCAATTTCCGAATACATCCTAATGAATCTTCTGTGATACCCTGCATGGCCCAAGAAACTTTGCACTTCCTTTGGGCTTTGTGGAATTGGCATGGAAAGAATAGCTGTAACCTTTCTAGGGTCAACAGTTATGCCTTCAGCAGATATTATGTGACCAAGAAGAGTGCCCTTAGTGACCAAAAAGTGACATTTATCAGGATTCAATTTCAAACCTGTTTTGAGACATTGCTCAAAAATTTCTTTTAGATTTTCCAAATGGTCATGGAAATCTTGAACTGCTGCCCTTCTATCTGTACCTGCAAATATTGAAAAGTCATCCATGAAAATGCGTAGAAAGGTTGTTAACCATTTGCCCAATATCAGATACATCGTTCTATTAAATGAAGCCGGTGCATTCTTCAAACCAAAAGCCATTCGAGTATAGACATAAGTGCCTCAGGGAGTGACAAAGGCTGTTTTGTCCCTATCATCAGGATGGATCACTATCTGATTGTAGCCACTAAAACCATCCAAGAAACTATACAAAGTGTGACCAGCTACCTCTTCAAGTACTTGCTCTGTGAAGGGCTGAGGAAATCCATCTTGAATAGTCACTTTATTCAAAGCACGGAAATCAACACCTACCCTTATTTTTCCACTATTTTTCTTGGGCACAATAACCATAGAAGAAAGCCACCTGGAATGTTCTACTGGCACAATTATACCTGCTTCTTCTAATTTTGTAATCTCTGCTTTTACCGCCTCTGCATACTTCGGATTGAGTCGATATGGCCTACTTCTTACAGGTGCAGCTCCCTCAACCAAGGGTATCCGATGTAATCCAAGCTCTTCTGGTATTCCTGTTAGATCTTTGTTGGACCATGCGAAGATACTTTTGTAAGTAAGGAGCAAAGAAGTTACCTTCTGTAGTAAATTAGGATAATGCCGCAACCAGGATGCCAAATGGACTACTTGAGGGTTCTCTTCATGCCCTAAATTTACTTCTTGAACCAATGTTTCAGGACTAGCTTTGTTTGATAAATCATCTCCACTATATGCAGGAGTGGAGTTTAATTCATATTCTGCAACATGTTCTTCCATCCATCCTTGAGGTATATCTGCAAAAGGAAGATCTTCTCTGCTCTTTGGTTCATAATCTTCCCCCTCGGATACTTTTATATTGGTTGCATCTTCCAAGCTTGTATTTTCCTTCAATTGTTCATTCTCCAACACCTTGTGGTCTTTATTGCCCTTTTCTGTAATTTCCTTATCTGCAACTTCTTCCTCAATTTCGTTGATCTCCACTGTGCAACACTCTGCACTTCCCATCATCCAATTTAACAATGTATCATCTTCTTGGGGTAGAGAGGGCATTACCTGAGTATCCACAGTATATCCAGTAGTTTTTCCTGAGTCGAATCCTTCTTCCAAATGTAGTTGCAGTTGGCTATTGGTATTTGTTGAAATCCATAGTTTATTTTTTCCCCAATCTTGCAAAGCTTTTGCTTGTCTCAGCCAAGGTCTCCCCAGGAGTAGAGGGTAAGAAGTCTCCTGTGGAAGTGCAATAACAACAAAATCTAGAACAAAATGGCAGCCCTGTACTACCATCAGTACCTTCTCAATAATGCCCAGTGGCGCAACCCGATGTTGATCTGCCAATGTAACCGTGAATGGTGCCAACTTGGTGGGGTTCAATTTCAGCTTCTTCATTGTAAAATCTGGCATTAAATTGATACCAGAGCCTCCATCTATGATCACACTTGTAAGAGCTTCATCCTTTATACAAACTGATAATCTTGAACTTTGGTAGTCTGCTAAGGGTGCAGGGGGAAAATCAACCATGAAACCATCTATACTAGGTGATTGGACCAAGTGAGCAGAGTGTATAATCTTCAGTAAGTCACTTCTTATTTTTGAATCCATCCTTATAAGTTCATATAGACTAACCTTGTGATGAATACCTTTCAAGATCTGTTCAATGTTTACCTCCTGAGTGTTTTCTTGCAGACTTGTTGGTTGACCCTTTAGAGAAGTAGTCATCTTATTATAAGCTCCTTCAATTTGTGCTTGGTCCTTCCATCCAGACTCCTTTTCTTCCTCTTTATCCTGAAATCCTTGTTGTTCATCTCTCTGGGTTGCAGCTGCTTGCCTAGCTCTAGTTATCATGGGTATTGCAGAGGATGAAACAGCATAAGTCTAAGTGGTTTTTCCTTCTTCATGTGGAGAGACGGCAATCATATGAATTGGAGCAGGACGACTTCTTGGGCAATCTTTGGTATAATGATCCTTGGCCTCTGGACAATGTTGACAAGGAGGTGCATCTTCTAGAAGAGAACATCTATTTTGCATGTGACCGTACTCACCACAACGATAGCACATCAAGGGTCTATTATATCTAGGCTTTGCAGGCCTATTCTCCTCTCTGTTAGGTGTATTCGAAGTACTAGCATAGTATGAATCCAAAGTTTGAGGGTTACCTCTCTGCTGTGTGCCCTTGAGGTAGTAGCAATCTCTGGCTTTATGCCCATCCTTCCCACAAAATTGACAGCTTACCTTATTGGGACAATTAGCATTGGAATGTCCATTGTTGTTACAGATCGTGCACCAAATTTGTCTCCTTATATCCTGAGTGGTCCTCAAATCTTCTAACTCACGGCGAAGTTGAGCTACTTCATCATCAGTGTGACGTAGTGGTGGCAAGACCTTCTCTTCTTGTTGATTTTGTTGCATCTTCAATGCTTCCAATTCCCTCCTTAGTTGCTCAATAGGATCCATGTCTATAGCGTACTTTGGTTGTGTATCCCCTTCGAAATGTTGCCTTGCTTCTTCAATGCGTGATGCGGCTGCAACAAAATCATTGAGGGTCGCATCCAATCTAAGAGACTCACGAAGCTTCTGCTGAGATGACCTGGGCAGAGCTTTTTCTATCCATTTTTTAACCAAAAAGTCACCTGGGGCATGTGGCAGACGTGCAACAAGTGCTTTTGTTCTAGTGTGAAGTTCATGAAAAGATTCACCTGATCTCAGCTTCAAATTTTCTAGCTGATCTAGAGCCCTTTCCGAAGATTCAGTTGGTCGGAATGTTTGTGAGAAAGCCGCCTTCAGAGCCTCCCATGTAGTGAAATGGCCATCTGCGTATTGACTAACCATTTATCTGCAAGACCCTCCAATGTGGATGGAAAAAGTGCTAACATTGCATCTTCTCTATTCTGCAGACCTCGCCCACGACATAAAGAGATGAATCTCCTCACATGATCATCAGCATCCTCATAAGCATGTCCCTTGAAGGTAGGGAATTTGATGTTTAATCTAGAGAGCAAATGAGAGAGATCCTCCATTGTACTGGTGTTTCTTCGGACGTATCTGAGGAGAAGTCTAGAGTTCTCCTATACCCCTCTTTTGACAATGGTGTCGCACCCAAATCAATAGATAAATTTAGGGAGGACAGAGGGGAGGTAGACTCACTAGCCGTGGTTATTGTTAACTTGTTAAGGCTCCTTGGAACACGAAGAGATTCCTTATCTGCTCGTGTATGGGTCATGTACCTATTCGCAATTGCAATAGGGAAAAACACCTCTCACAGAAATGCAAAGGTCCCACCGGGCGTGCCAAACTATAGAGGAGGTACTAGGGTATCCGCTTTTAACAAAATTGGAGATTAAAGATTCACACTTCCAGTACGTCGCCTACTCAAGGGGGGTTCTCTTTAGGGAAGTATACCCTTTAACATTTCTATGAGCAGGTAGATAACACGGATTGCACAGAGTGGTAAATACTTCGGAAAATATGGACAACAAATGACCAAAGAAGACCGTACACTTCTTGATTCAAATCAGGTGATTACAAGGTTGGGCAGAGTGATGCTCAGAAGTGCAAACTTTGTGCTAACGAGCCGCAAGCTTAGGGCTAACAAGCCACCCTAAAAGTAAATAACTCTAACACAACAGATTCTTCTCCTTAGCATAAGGGGCCACTGATACGCAGACTAACTCAGAACAATACAAAGAATTTCACAAGAGGATAGAACCTAATCAACAACACTGACTCACAGAAAAGAAGAAGAATCCAAGCTACTCCCTTACACTATGGTGCTCATAGCCCTCCACTGAGAAGCCTACCCTCTGTATACACACTATAGAGTAGCTCCTACAATAGGCTTGAAACCACCAAGTGAAGGAGAGGACTTCTGCACGTATACACGAACCTCTGTATCTCTAGAATTGTACCAAAATATGTGTGTACAGTGTCTATGTAACACCAAATGAGCACAAATCCTTTGATTTTATAGGCCCCAATAGGCCAAGAGGCCTTGCCGAATCTTCACGTCCATTGATCACGCGCCGGTGGAATGCCCAAAATTGAAGGGGTAGGTCAAATATTCCACTTGATTTGAATTGGGTCCCCAAAAAATAGATAGTCGCCGTGAATGGTTGCTGGCAATTCCACTTTCACTTTTAACAATTACCTTTTACCTTTTCACCTGCAAAAATTTACCTCTTTCGGACCTCTCCATGACTAGTCTGAGTCCTTCCTCTGCCTGCACCTTCACTTCATTCTTCGACAGCCATCATTTTCAAGACAATCCTCCTTGATGTGGCGCTTGTGGGAGAAGATGGGGGGTGTGGGAGAGGATGAGGGGGTTTGAGGAAGGGGGAGGAGGAGTGCGGAGGAGGGTGGAGGAGTGCAGAGGAAGGTGAAGGAGGGCGGAGGAGCACATTGGAGGGTTGAGGAGGGTGGAGGAGGGTGGAGGAGTGCGGAGGAAGGTGGAGGAAGGTGGAGGAGGGTGGAGGAGGGTGGAGGAGGGCGGAGGAGGGCGGAGGAGGGCAGAGGAGGGTGGAGGAGGGTGGAGGAGGGTGGAGGAGTGTGGAGGAGGGTGGAGGAGGGTGGAGGAGGGTGGAGGAGTGCGGAGGAGGGTGGAGGAGGGTGGAGGAGGGCGGAGGAGTGCGGAGGAGGGTGGAGGGGTGTGGAGGGGGGCGGAGGGGTGGAGGAGGGGGGAGGAGGGCGGAGGAGGGTGGAGGAGGGTGGAGGAGGGTGGAGGGGTGTGGAGGAGGGTGGAGGAGGGTGTTGAGGAGGGTGGAGGAGGGTGGAGGAGGGCGGAGGAGGGCGGAGGAGGGTGGAGGAGGGTGGAGGAGTGCGGAGGAGGGTGGAGGAGGGTGGAGGAGGGTGGAGGAGAGTGGAGGAGGGTGGAGGAGGGTGGAGGAGTGCGGAGGAGGGTGGAGGAGAGCGAAGGAGGGTGGAGTAGGGTGGAGGAGGGTGGAGGAGTGTGGAGGAGGGTGGAGGAGGGTGGAGGAGGGTGGAGGAGTGCGGAGGAGGGTGGAGGAGGGTGGAGGAGGGTGGAGGAGAGTGGAGGGGGGTGGAGGAGGGTGGAGGAGGGTGGAGGAGTGTGGAGGAGGGTGGAGGAGGGTGGAGGAGTGCGGCGGAGGGTGGAGGAGGATGGAGGAGGGCGGAGGAGTGCGGAGGAGGGTGGAGGAGGGTGGAGGAGGGCGGAGGGGTGTGGAGGAGGGTGGAGGAGGGTGGAGGA
This sequence comes from Ceratopteris richardii, assembly GCA_020310875.1. Taxonomy (NCBI): domain Eukaryota; kingdom Viridiplantae; phylum Streptophyta; class Polypodiopsida; order Polypodiales; family Pteridaceae; genus Ceratopteris; species Ceratopteris richardii. The sequence continues at coordinate 60,678,463 of CM035414.1, forward strand.
GGGCGGAGGAGGGCGGAGGAGGGCGGAGGAGGGTGGAGGAGGGCGGAGGAGGGCGGAGGAGGGTGGAGGAGGGTGGAGGAGTGCGGAGGAGGGTGGAGGAGGGTGGAGGAGTGCGGAGGAGGGTGGAGGAGAGTGGAGGAGGGCGGAGGAGGGTGGAGGAGGGTGGAGGAGGGCGGAGGAGGATGGAGGAGGGTGGAGGAGGGTGGAGGAGAGCGGAGGAAGGTGGAGGAGGGTGGAGGAGGGTGGAGGAGGGTGGAGGAGGGTGGACGAGGGCGGAGGAGTGCGGAGGAGGGTGGAGGGGTGTTGAGGAGGGCGGAGGGGTGTGGAGGAGGGCGGAGGAGGTTGGAGGAGGGCGGAGGAGGGCGGAGGCGGGCGGAGGAGGGTGGAGGAGGGTGGAGGAGGGCGGAGGGGTGTGGAGGAGGGTGGAGGAGGGTGGACGAGTGCGGAGGAGGGTGGAGGAGGGTGGAGAAGGGTGGAGGAGAGTGGAGGAGGTTGGAGGAGGGTGGAGGAGTGCGGAGGAGGGTGGAGGAGGGTGGAGGAGGGTGGAGGAGAGCGGAGGAAGGTGGAGGAGGGTGGAGGAGGGTGGAGGAGTGTGGAGGAGTGTGGAGGAGGGTGGAGGAGGGTGGAGGAGTGCGGAGGAGGGTGGAGGAGGGTGGAGGAGGGTGGAGGAGGGTGGAGGAGGGCGGAGGAGGGTGGAGGAGGGTGGAGGAGGGTGGAGGAGTGCGGAGGAGGGTGGAGGAGAGTGGAGGAGGGTGGAGGAGGGTGGAGGAGTGCGGAGGAGGGTGGAGGAGGGTGGAGGAGGGTGGAGGAGGGCGGAGGAAGTTGGAGGAGGGTGGAGGAGGGTGGAGGACGGTGGAGGAGGGTGGAGGAGGGCGGAGGAGTGCGGAGGAGGGTGGAGGGGTGTGGAGGAGGGCGGAGGGGTGTGGAGGAGGGCGGAGGAGGTTGGAGGAGGGCGGAGGAGGGTGGAGGAGGGTGGAGGAGGGTGGAGGAGGGTGGAGGAGGGTGGAGGAGGGCGGAGGGGTGTGGAGGAGGGTGGAGGAGGGTGGAGGAGGGCGGAGGAGGGCGGAGGAGGGTGGAGGAGGGTGGAGGAGGGTGGAGGAGGGCGGAGGAGGGCGGAGGAGGGCGGAGGAGGGTGGATGAGGGTGGAGGAGGGTGGAGGAGGGTGGAGGAGGGTGGAGGAGTGCGGAGGAGGGTGGAGGAGGGTGGAGGAGGGTGGAGGAGAGCGGAGGAAGGTGGAGGAGGGTGGAGGAGTGTGGAGGAGGGTGGAGGAGGGTGGAGGAGGGTGGAGGAGTGTGGAGGAGGGCGGAGGAGGGTGGAGGAGGGCGGAGGAGGGTGGAGGAGGGCGGAGGAGTGCGGAGGAGGGTGGAGGAGGGTGGAGGAGGGCGGAGGGGTGTGGAGGAGGGTGGAGTAGGGTGGATGGAGGAGGGCGGAGGAGGGCGGAGGAGGGCGGAGGAGGGTGGAGGAGGGTGGAGGAGGGTGGAGGAGTGCGGAGGAGGGTGGAGGAGGGTGGAGGAGGGTGGACGAGTGCGGAGGAGGGTGGAGGAGGGTGGAGGAGAGAGAGAGAAAGAAGAAGATAGAGAGATAGAGATAGAAAGAGAGTGAGATTGTAGACATTCAGACTACAAGCCATCCCAGAGAGAGGCATTGATCCGGGAGAGAACCGAAGTGGCTCCATTACCATTACAATTGCCATCTTCTCTTCAACAGGCTACAAAGCCTCTCCATAACCTTTGATTGCGTATCACTTCCTATCACCATGGCCATCCTCCCTGGGCAATGACAGAGGCAAAGATTTGATGTTGCACCACTGACCAGCTCTGTCCATGTTGTATCCAAAGAGTTCGAACAACCCCACCCCTTCCAGCTTGAGCTGGATGATATTCCTTGGCCTTCCTTATTGTTTAAAATGACGAGAGAGAAAAAGATAGGGATCTACAAGGGGTGTCTTCCTGCCCCTTATGTGGTCTGTGATGGGCTCTCCCAATCCATCAACCTAGACTTTTTCCTTATCTTCATCATAACCTTCAATCGTGCAAGAATTATTAAGAAAAATTCCAAAACAAGAGGAAGAGTTGCCTACTTGGAGCCAATTTAGAATATCCTCTTCTTCCTCAAAATCTATTTGGGGTTGATCCTCCGATTCTGTTTCCATGCAAATGCCAATTGTTTGCATCATACTAGTGTTTCCTTGATTGTCTGGGCCCTCTTCTAAATGAATCTGTGTCAGCTCCTGCCCTTTCTTTTGTACCCACATAGTGTCCTCGCCCCAATCATGAATGACACTTGCATGCCTCAGCCATGGTCGTCCAATTAAGAGAGGAAATCCTCCTTCAACCTGGGGCAATCTTAAAACCACAAAATCCCGAATGAATAGATTACCTTGTACTTCAAGTGGAGCTTTTGGGATCACTCCCAAGGGCCTTACTTTGCTCTGATCTGCCAAAACAGTGAAATTTGCAGGTCTTGAAGGGTGGAGTCCAATCTTTTCCATTGTATGTTCAGGCATCAAGTTAATGCCAGAACCACCATCCACAATAACTCCTTGAAATTCATGACCCTTGATTGATACTGTAAGCCGAGGACTTTTATAATCTGTAAGGGGTGCTTCCCCTACAATTTTTCCTTTATGTGAAACAGCCGTCTTTGCCACCAAACTTGTAGTGGAAGCTTCATCAATTATCTGCAATAACTCTGACCTGAATTTCCCATCCATCTTTATTAAATCAAAAATACTAACCTCCTTTTTCATGGACTTGAGTAGTTTTGAAGCCTCTGATTCCTTGAGATCATGGGCTCCAGTTGACTTATCAAGCTCCTCATGAGCCCTGTTGAAGGCATGCCCAATGGCATCATTGGTGCATATGAGATCTCCTTTTTGACTTGAATCTGCACCTGTGTTGACTTTATCTTCAGATGTTTCTCTATTTTGAATCCCCTCCTTAATCTTTGATTCTTGTCCTATGTCTACTTGAGCTTTCCCCTTGCTTCTTGTTTGCACAGTCAAAGATTCTATTTCTTCTAATTGCACCACCCTCGTAGATGGTGATGGCTCATTGACCAGATCACGCACTTCTTCTTTGTGCACCGAAATCATTTGAATATGAGGCCCGGATGAAGAGGCTTGATTCTTAGGACAACAAATTGTATAATGGTCTCTTGCATCAGGGCAGTTCCTGCAAGGAGGGGCATTTTCTGGTAGGGTGCACCTACTTTGATAGTGCCCACATTCTCCACATATGAAACAGATGATTGGCCTCCTAGGCCCATTTCCAAAGTTATTCCTCTGTCTAGGATTATAGTTGTTACCTTGATTTGGTGCAGCAGCCATCACATTTGCTGGTGTTGGGGGTCCTCCTTGTGTCCAGTATGTCGTTGCAGGCATTCCTCTTGATTGGCATTCATGGGCCTCATGGCCAACCTTCCTGCATAATTGACAAGTCACACTTAACAGAGGACATTCACTTACTATGTGACCTTGCTTGCTGCACATGGAACACCAAAGTCCACTCTTGATGCCACCTCCTTTGAGCTCCTACAACTCCTGTCGCAGCTGAGCCAATTCCTCTGCCTGGGCCTCCTCCTCCTTTTGGAGCTTTAGTGCTTCAATCTCCCTTCTCAACTGAGCAACAACATTCTCTTCCTCTTTGTAGGGCTTATTTCTTTTTAAGCCCTCCAACTCTTTCCTTAGCTGTATCACTGGATCCTCCATTTCTGTACCATATGTTGGTTGGGAAGAGGTTGCTCCATACTGGTACCTTATCTGCTCCAAGCGTGTGGCTGTGCTGATGAACTCCTCTATGGAGGCTGTAGGTAGCACTAATTCCTTTACTTTGCATTGGGTGGCCACTGGTAGGGGCTTAGCCAACCATTTCTTGACAAAAAAATCGTGGGGTGGATCTGGCAATTTAGCCATTAGTGCTTTGGCCCGAGTCACAAACTCTAGGAAATTTTCTCCTGAACCTAATCTTAAATTTTCTAGCTCTTCTATGATAATCTCCGTAGTGTTGCCATGCTAGAACTGATTTTTAAAAGCATCTTTCATCACATCCCAAGTGGTAAAATGGTTTTCAGCAAATTGGCTGAACCACTTATCAGCTAATCCCTCTAATGTGGTAGGGAAGAGAATCAAAAAAGCATCCTCTCTACCCATTAGGCCTCTAGTCTTACATAGTGCCAAAAACCTCCTAACGTGTTCATCTGGATCCTCCTGAGCTAGGCCTTTGAAAGAAGGAAACTTTATATTTAATCTAGAGAGTAAAGTTTCCAAGTCTACCTGACCCGCCATGCTCTTGACTGATGATGTGGAAGATAGTGGACTGGGGGACCTTCTAACAACCTTCCTCCTTGTCTGCTTGCAGGTGACCCTCAATACTTGGGACCGGGTTGCGGTCATGAGCAGCTCATAGCCCACTGAATGTAAGACACTTGATAAGAATATATTTACCTTTTGTTTGATGAAGTAGCACTGTGGTTCTGTCGACACTTGATCTCTTCTATGCTTTGCACTTGGATTCTCCTAAAGCTTAAATCTCCTTGGAGGTCCCACCAGGCGTGCCAAATTTTGTTGGTGGATTCTTAGACAAGAAGGAGTTTGAGGGTTTGTAGGAGAAAAGGGAAGAAACAAGAAGAGATAATACACCTGGAAGCTTCTGCCGATTGATTACAGTAAGAAAATTACAATGTTTGAAGTACAAGACAAGCCAATACCTCTCTGTGCACAATTCCACAGAGTGCCCAATTACAAAATACCCAATATCCCAAAGTCTTCTTGCCCCCAGCCTCCTCTGCACCAGACCTCCACCTGCTTCAAGCTTATCCTTGTGCACACCTTGCACCAAGCTTCCACAAAGGGGGAGGAGTGAATACCTTCTGTCGGCACGCGCCCACTGCAATGGGACCTTGAGATACTTGGGGGGACTAGCTTAGCACTCTCTGCACAATCCCTTAGGCACTCCCTATGCACTCCTTCACTTCCACTTCTCTGCGTCACACACTGCACACACTGGTGACTCTTGCACTTCTTCCTCTTGCTCCCTTAGACTATGCTCTCTTGCTTACTCTAAGATTGGTCCAAGAATGATCCTTACCTTGATTTGAGTGTGTCGATCACGTACGCTCCTAACTGCCATGGTATCTTGGTGCTCACTTTGATGTCCCAAGATTGTCTTCACAAGTGGCAGCTAACGACTCACTGTTTTGTCCTGTAGTGATTTTAGTCTAAAACCAAAAATTTTAATGGGGGGGCCATACTTTCACCTGTGCGTACACTGCCGCTTCATACTTTCACACTTCCTTTTAAGTCTTCACTTTTGCACATAAGGGAGGGTTCACATGAACCTTCCAAAACACTTTAAAACACACTTTGAACCTTAGGGAAATTAGAGAAAATACCTCTACAACTGCAACCCACTTTCTCCAATTTACCCTTTGTGGACAATTCATTGTGCACTACCTGTGCACTTTGACACTTGCACTTACACACTTTGACTTTGCACCTGTTGACTTTGACCTTGACCTTGTTGACTTTGACCAGTTGACTTTGACCAATTGACTTTGACCAGTTGACTTTGACTATAGTTGACTTTGAACAACATGACGTTTATGGGCTCAACAGGATCATATATGCATGTGTTGATGGGACATGAGAGAGAAGTAACTTGAATAAGTTTAAGGTTTTGAGATAGAAAAATGACTTCTCCATATGAAGTTAGAAGCATAAAATTTTAATGGTGTGATAAGATTATGAGACTCAATGCCCATTAACTTTTATGCTTTTTATATGTTGGCTTAATTCAAAAGCCAACAAAACTCAACTTAGGAAGAGGAACTTTAAACTTCGAGTGCTACCTATGGACCCCCAAGTTCCATAATACCCATGACATGCCTGATCAACAAGGCCAAGCATTTAAAGCTTCAAATCCAACAAGTTTCTCTTCTTATTAAGCCATAAACAGTAGTAATAAGAACTTGGATTGAAAAATCCAAAGGAGATACTAGAACCTTATATGAGACCCTACACACATGGGATAATTTTTCATTGTGAACGATGTTAAGAAGTTCAGAGGAACTTCAACATCTGATCATTGAGGACAATGATCACACAAAAAGGGGGGAAGAGAATGTCCTCAAAGGAAATATTAGGGAATTAATGGTTGAACCATTTTACCCTTCTTTAACATTCATTTGTTCCCCAATAAGCTTCTTCGTTCATTGTCAAGAGGTAGGATCCATTTGGAGCTTTGAGAAAATTGCTTCAAAAGTGAAGAATTGTAACTCATTAAGCAATTTTCTCAAATCTCCAAATGGATCCTACCTCTTGACAATGAACGAAGAAGAGGAAGATCAAAGGGTTGAAAGAAACCCTTAAGAAATCTACTCCAAAATGTGCTCTATGAGTAAGAAACAATTTATCAAGATGGCTAACAAGGTAACCATTCAGCAAAGCTTATGATTGACTATATCCTTTGATACAGATGCCTACTAGTATGAGAATACTAGCTCTATTATCAAATGACATAAACAAAGATAACTTTGATTTCATCTAATCAAGGAAATAGTTCAATGAAAGCTCAAAGTCTTTTCAAAGAACAAATCAAGACTCTGTAAGAATGTAACTTACAAAGATTTTGATTCTATTTGATAAGACTAAAACGAATGGAGTTAAATCCTTGAGTAAAAGCTAAAGTTGTCTACGCTAAGGTGGGATTTTAAATCGGATGGTATGGGACATCTAGGTTTAGAATGCCACTTAAGTGGGTTCGGCATAAACGAACCTCCCATTTGGATAGGAAATTAAAAGATCATCAATTTCCTACAGTTTCGAGGAATAAAACTCTTTAAAGGGGGGAAGAAAGGTATCATCAATATACTACTTCTAAGCAAAAGATATTCCTTAACTCTTTCATGAAAGTTAAGGATTACATTGGAAGTCCAAGTATCCAAGTGTATTTTGAGTTAAATCTCAAACACAGTAAGAACCAGATATGTAAGAAGGGAATTCGTTAAAAATTCCATTTTCGCAAGTGAATTAAGGAAGCTAGCCAAAGACTTGAAGCATATTCAGAGCAGGATATTCGAAAATGGATAAAGATGTGTCCAAAGTTTGGATCAGTAAGCATGAAAACTTGCTTAAGTCAAAAAGGGTGACATATAACTGTTGATCCCTAAAAGGAGAATAGTTAATGGTTTGAAGAACATCAACATGATGTTGAAGACTTAAGCAAAGATATCAACTTGTGAAAGTATGAGTTTAAGATCCCAGGAAAATCCCATTGGTAAATATCATTAAAAGAGGAATCGAAAGGAGAAAACACTCGATCTAATCTCCTATCGAATTAGCTAGAGGAATTTTGAGAAAGCCAAGTGACCTAACTTGGTCAAATATATCAAACCTTTTAAGGTTGGATAATTCAAGAGTCCTCCATTGGTCAAAAAGATCAAACCTTTTTATAGTTTGATACCAAGTAAACTTCAAAGGTCAACCTAAATAGACCTTTGAATTAATTGACATTAGAAACCTTAGTCTTTGCTCTCATGTATTGATACCAAGGAGTTCCAAGATGGAATTCATGATCATAGTAAATAATTAGAGAGCATTGGAAAGATAAGGGCAAAAAAGGTGGAAACATTGAGAATGTGGTTGTACGGATTGGAGAAAGGACTCACTGGTATGGGACAGTGAGAACTAACTCCCATTGAGATTTTTCTCTGATGGCCAGAGAGAAAATAGGCTCAAGATCCGATAGGAAACATCACGATAAGCCTTAAAGACAAGACCATTTAGATTAAGGTCTTAAGTTCATTATAAGGTATAGAAATGTACCTCCTTGAACCAATTGTATGAACAAAAGGGTAAATAGAATGAACATGACATTTACCCTATAAAAGGCTATCCTTTATCCTCGTAAGCAGATGCATTTTTCTTAATAAAATGCATAGCCAAATTTTATATGGAACAATAAATTTGGATAAGTAAGAGGGTAAAGAATTTTAGGAGTTTACTAAGTTAAACTCCAAAAGTAAAGTGAAGCCTATTCAAGTATAATAACCTTGAATGAAAAAATGATCCGTAGAAGATCTTCTTTTGAATCCTTGGTAAGAACAAGTGATTCAAGAATGTTCCTAGCAAGATCTGGGATATGATGCCTAGAAACAAGTGTCTTTCTTGCAAGACCTTGAAACTTGAATCATCTAAACTCCATCACATAGAAAATCTAGAGGGTATCTTGATGGCTTGATAAAGCTTTATCCCTCAATTATTTTGAGGATTGAAAGGAATCGGTTAAGTAAGCTCTCTTTCTCTTTAGCCTTGGTTATCTTCAAGGTTAGTACACATAACCATCTCGAGTATGAACCAGAGTCGGTTCAAGATAGTAAGTATTGATTCTCATTCGAAAGAACTGGCTTACAAAGAACAAGGTAGAGACCCAAGAGAATGGTCTACCTTATAATTCCAATTCCTAAAGTCATATTTGGATCTAAGTCTTGAATGTTGAATCTTCCAAAAAGGATTAAACTCTAGTTTCAGAATTAATCTAGGAAAAATCAAAGATGATCAAGATAGGGATCCACTTGTACACATGAACTTTCAAAATGGGTATATTGTCATTCGGAATCCTTGAAGCTTAGGGCTAACAAGCCACCCTAAAAGTAAATAACTCTAACACAACAGATTCTTCTCCTTAGCATAAGGGGCCACTGATACGCAGACCAACTCAGAACAATACAAAGAATTTCACAAGAGGATAGAACCTAATCAACAACACTGACTCACAGAAAAGAAGAAGAATCCAAGCTACTCCCTTACACTATGGTGCTCATAGCCCTCCACTGAGAAGCCTACCCTCTGTATACACACTACAGAGTAGCTCCTACAATAGGCTTGAAACCAACAAGTGCAAGAGAGGAATTCTGCACGTATACACGAACCTCTGTATCTCTAGAATTGTACCAAAATATGTGTGTACAGTGTCTATGTAACACCAAATGAGCACAAATCCTTTGATTTTATAGGCCCCAATAGGCCAAGAGGCCTTGCCGAATCTTCACGTCCATTGATCACGCGTCGGTGGAATGCCCAAAATTGAAGGGGTAGGTCAAATATTCCACTTGATTTGAATTGGGTCCCCAAAAAATAGATAGTCGCCGTGAATGGTTGGTGGCAATTCCAGTTTCACTTTTAACAATTACCTTTTACCTTTTCACCTGCAAAAATTTACCTCTTTCGGACCTCTCCATGACTAGTCTGAGTCCTTCCTCTGCCTGCACCTTCACTTCATTCTTCGACAGCCATCATTTTCTGGACAATCTTCCTTGATGTGGCGCTTGTGGGAGAAGATGGGGGGTGTGGGAGAGGATGACGGGGTTTGAGGAAGGGGGAGGAGGCTTGAGGAAGGGGGAGGAGGAGTGCAGAGGAGGGTGGAGGAGTGCGGAGGAAGGTGAAGGAGGGCGGAGGAGCACATTGGAGGGTGGAGGAGGGTGGAGGAGGGTGGAGGAGTGCGGAGGAAGGTGGAGGAAGGTGGAGGAGGGTGGAGGAGGGTGGAGGAGGGTGGAGGAGGGCGGAGGAGGGCAGAGGAGGGTGGAGGAGGGTGGAGGAGGGTGGAGGAGTGTGGAGGAGGGGGGAGGAGGGTGGAGGAGGGTGGAGGAGTGCGGAGGAGGGTGGAGGAGGGTGGAGGAGGGCGGAGGAGTGCGGAGGAGGGTGGAGGGGTGTGGAGGAGGGCGGAGGGGTGGAGGAGGGGGGAGGAGGGCGGAGGTAGGCGGAGGAGGGTCGAGGAGGGTGGAGGAGGGTGTGGAGGAGGGTGGAGGAGGGTGGAGCAGGGCGGAGGAGGGCGGAGGAGGACGGAGGAGGGTGGAGTAGGGTGGAGGAGGGTGGAGGAGTGCCGAGGAGGGTGGAGGAGGGTGGAGGAGGGTGGAGAAGAGTGGAGGAGTGCGGAGGAGGGTGGAGGAGTGCGGAGGAGGGTGGAGGAGGGTGGAGGAGGGTGGAGGAGGGTGGAGGAGGGTGGAGGAGAGCGGAGGAGGGTGGAGGAGGGTGGAGGAGGGTGGAGGAGTGTGGAGGAGGGTGGAGGAGGGTGGAGGAGAGCGGAGGAAGGTGGAGGAGGGTGGAGGAGGGTGGAGGAGGGTGGAGGAGTGTGGAGGAGGGTGGAGGAGGGTGGAGGAGTGCGGAGGAGGGTGGAGGAGGGTGGAGGGGGGTGGAGGAGAGTGGAGGGGGGTGGACGAGGGTGGACGAGGGTGGAGGAGGGTGGAGGAGGGTGGAGGAGTGCGGCGGAGGGTGGAGGAGGGTGGAGGAGGGCGGAGGAGTGCTGAGGAGTGCGGAGGAGGGTGGAGGAGGGTGGAGGAGGGCGGAGGGGTGTGGAGGAGGATGGAGGAGGGTGGAGGAGGGCGGAGGAGGGCGGAGGAGGGTGGAGGAGGGTGGAGGAGGGCGGAGGAGGGCGGAGGAGGGCGGAGGAGGGTGGAGGAGTGCGGAGGAGGGTGGAGGAGGGTGGAGGAGGGTGGAGGAGTGCGGAGGAGGGTGGAGGAGAGTTGAGGAGGGTGGAGGAGGGTGGAGGAGTGCGGAGGAGGGTGGAGGAGGGTGGAGGAGGGTGGAGGAGGGTGGAGGAGAGCGGAGGAAGGTGGAGGAGGGTGGAGGAGGGTGGAGGAGGGTGGAGGAGGGTGGAGGAGGGCGGAGGAGTGCGGAGGAGGGTGGAGGGGTGTGGAGGAGGGCGGAGGGGTGTGGAGGAGGGCGGAGGAGGTTGGAGGAGGGCGGAGGAGGGCGGAGGCGGGCGGAGGAGGGTGGAGGAGGGTGGAGGAGGGCGGAGGGGTGTGGAGGAGGGTGGAGGAGGGTGGAGGAGTGCGGAGGAGGGTGGAGGAGGGTGGAGGAGGGTGGAGGAGAGTGGAGGAGGGTGGAGGAGGGTGGAGGAGTGCAGAGGAGGGTGGAGGAGGGTGGAGGAGCGTGGAGGAGAGCGGAGGAAGGTGGAGGAGGATGGAGGAGGGTGGAGGAGGGTGGAGGAGTGTGGAGGAGGGTGGAGGAGGGTGGAGGAGTGCGGAGGAGGGTGGAGGAGGGTGGGGGAGGGTGGAGGAGTGCGGAGGAGGGTGGAGGAGGGTGGAGGAGGGTGGAGGAGTGCGGAGGAGGGTGGAGGAGAGTGGAGGAGGGTGGAGGAGGGTGGAGGAGTGCGGAGGAGGGTGGAGGAGGGTGGAGGAGGGTGGAGGAGGGTGGAGGAGAGCGGAGGAAGGTGGAGGAGGGTGGAGGACGGTGGAGGACGGTGGAGGAGGGTGGAGGAGGGCGGAGGAGGGTGGAGGGGTGTGGAGGAGGGCGGAGGGGTGTGGAGGAGGGCAGAGGAGGTTGGAGGAGGGCGGAGGAGGGTGGAGGAGGGCGGAGGAGGGTGGAGGAGGGTGGAGGAGGGCGGAGGGGTGTGGAGGAGGGTGGAGGAGGGTGGAGGAGGGCGGACGAGGGCGGAGGAGGGTGGAGGAGGGTGGAGGAGGGTGGAGGAGTGCGGAGGAGGGTGGAGGAGGGTGGATGAGGGTGGAGGAGAGTGGAGGAGGGTGGAGGAGGGTGGAGGAGTGCGGAGGAGGGTGGAGGAGGGTGGAGGAGGGTGGAGGAGGGTGGAGGAGAGCGGAGGAAGGTGGAGGAGGGTGGAGGAGTGTGGAGGAGGGTGGAGGAGTGTGGAGGAGGATGGAGGAGGGTGGAGGAGGGTGGAGGAGGGCGGAGGAGGGTGGAGGAGGGCGGAGGAGTGCAGAGGAGGGTGGAGGAGGGTGGAGGTGGGCGGAGGGGTGTGGAGGAGGGTGGAGTAGGGTGGATGGAGGAGGGGGGAGGAGGGCGGAGGAGGGCGGAGGAGGGTGGAGGAGGGTGGAGGATGGTGGAGGAGTGTGGAGGAGGGTGGAGGAGGGTGGAGGAGGGTGGAGGAGTGTGGAGGAGGGTGGAGGAGGGTGGAGGAGAGAGAGAGAGAAAGAAGAAGATAGAGAGATAGAGATAGAAAGAGAGTGAGATTGTAGACATTCAAACTACAAGCCATCCCAGAGAGAGGCATTGATCCGGGAGAGAACCGAAGTGGCTCCATTACCATTACAATTGCCATCTTCTCTTCAACAGGCTACAAAGCCTCTCCATAACCTTTGATTGCGTATCACTTCCTATCACCATGGCCATCCTCCCTGGGCAATGACAGAGGCAAAGATTTGATGTTGCACCACTGACCAGCTCTGTCCATGTCGTATCCAAAGAGTTCGAACAACCCGACCCCTTCCAGCTTGAGCTGGATGATATTCCTTGGCCTTCCTTATTGTTTAAAATGACGAGAGAGAAAAAGATAGGGATCTACAAGGGGTGTCTTCCTGCCCCTTATGTGGTCTGTGATGGGCTCTCCCAATCCATCAACCTAGACTTTTTCCTTATCTTCATCATAACCTTCAATCGTGCAAGAATTATTAAGAAAAATTCCAAAACAAGAGGAAGAGTTGCCTACTTGGAGCCAATTTAGAATATCCTCTTCTTCCTCAAAATCTATTTGGGGTTGATCCTCCGATTCTGTTTCCATGCAAATGCCAATTGTTTGCATCATACTAGTGTTTCCTCATTGTCTGGGCCCTCTTCTAAATGAATCTGTGTCAGCTCCTGCCCTTTCTTTTGTACCCACATAGTGTCCTTGCCCCAATCATGAATGACACTTGCATGCCTCAGCCATGGTCGTCCAATTAAGAGAGGAAATCCTCCTTCAACTTGGGGCAATCTTAAAACCACAAAATCCGGAATGAATAGATTACCTTGTACTTCAAGTGGAACTTTTGGGATCACTCCCAAGGGCCTTACTTTGCTCTGATTTGCCAAAGTAACAGTGAAATTTGCAGGTCTTGAAGGGTGGAGTCCAATCTTTTCCATTGTATGTTCAGGCATCAAGTTAATGCCAGAACCACCATCCACAATAACTCCTTGAAATTCATGACCCTTGATTGATACTGTAAGCCGAGGACTTTTATAATCTGTAAGGGGTGCTTCCCCTACAATTTTTCCTTTATGTGAAAGAGCCGTCTTTGCCACCAAACTTGTAGTGGAAGCTTCATCAATTATCTGCAATAACTCTGACCTGAATTTACCATCCATCTTTATTAAATAAAAAATACTAACCTCCTTTTTCATGGACTTGAGTAGTTTTGAAGCCTCTGATTCCTTGAGATCATGGGCTCGAGTTGACTTATCAAGCTCCTCATGAGCCCTATTGAAGGCATGCCCAATGGCATTATTGGTGCATATGAGATCTCCTTTTTGACTTGAATCTGCACCTATGTTGACTTTATCTTCAGATGTTTCTCTATTTTGAATCCCCTACTTATCTTTGATTCTTGTCCTATGTCTACTTGAGCTTTCCCCTTGCTTCTTGTTTGCACAGTCAAAGATTCTATTTCTTCTAATTGCACCACCCTCGTAGATGGTGATGGCTCATTGACCAGATCACGCACTTCTTCTTTGTGCACCGAAATCATTTGAATATGAGGCCCGGATGAAGAGGCTTGATTCTTAGGACAACAAATTGTATAATGGTCTCTTGCATCAGGGCAGTTCCTGCAAGGAGGGGCATTTTCTGGTAGGGTGCACCTACTTTGATAGTGCCCACATTCTCCACATATGAAACAGATGATTGGCCTCCTAGGCCCATTTCCAAAGTTATTCCTCTGTCTAGGATTATAGTTGTTACCTTGATTTGGTGCAGCAGCCATCACATTTGCTGGTGTTGGGGGTCCTCCTTGTGTCCAGTATGTCGTTGCAGGCATTCCTCTTGATTGGCATTCATGGGCCGCATGGCCAACCTTCCTGCATAATTGACAAGTCACACTTAACAGAAGACATTCACTTACTATGTGACCTTGCTTGCTGCACATGGAACACCAAAGTCCACTCTTGATGCCACCTCCTTTGAGCTCCTGCAACTCCTGTCGCAGCTGAGCCAATTCCTCTGCCTGGGCCTCCTCCTCCTTTTGGAGCTTTAGTGCTTCAATCTCCCTTCTCAACTGAGCAACACCATTCTCTTCCTCTTTGTAGGGCTTATTTCTTTTTAAGCCCTCCAACTCTTTCCTTAGCTGTATCACTGGATCCTCCATTTCTGTACCATATGTTGGTTGGGAAGAGGTTGCTCCATACTGGTAACTTATCTGCTCCAAGCATGTGGCTGTGCTGATGAACTCCTCTATGGAGGCTGTAGGTAGCACTAATTCCTTTACTTTGCATTGGGTGGCCACTGGTAGGGGCTTAGCCAACCATTTCTTGACAAAAAAATCGTGGGGTGGATCTGGCAATTTAGCCATTAGTGCTTTGGCCCGAGTCACAAACTCTAGGAACTTTTCTCCTGAACCTAATCTTAAATTACTAGCTCTTCTATGATAATCTCCGCAGTGTTGCCATGCTAGAACTGATTTTTAAAAGCATCTTTCATCACATCCCAAGTGGTAAAATGGTTTTCAGCAAATTGGTTGAACCACTTATCAGCTAATCCCTCTAATGTGGCAGGGAAGAGAATCAAAAAAGCATCCTCTCTACCCATTAGGCCTCTAGTCTTACATAGTGCCAAAAACCTCCTAATGTGTTCATCTGGATCCTCCTGAGCTAGGCCTTTGAAAGAAGGAAACTTTATAGTTAATCTAGAGAGTAAAGTTTCCAAGTCTACCTGACCCGCCATGCTCTTGACTGATGATGTGGAAGATAGTGGACTGGGGGACCTTCTAACAACCTTCCTCCTTGTCTGCCTGCAGGTGACCCTCAATACTTGGGACCGGGTTGCGGTCATGAGCAGCTCATAGCCCACTGAATGTAAGACACTTGATAAGAATATATTTACCTTTTGTTTGATGAAGTAGCACTGTGGTTCTATCGACACTTGATCTCTTCTATGCTTTGCACTTGGATTCTCCTAAAGCTCGAATCTCCTTGGAGGTCCCACCAGGCGTGCCAAATTTTGTTGGTGGATTCTTAGACAAGAAGGAGTTTGAGGGTTTGTAGGAGAAAAGGGAAGAAACAAGAAGAGATAATACACCTGGAAGCTTCTGCCGATTGATTACAGTAAGAAAATTACAATGTTTGAAGTACAATACAAGCCAATACCTCTCTGTGCAGAATTCCACAGAGTGCCCAATTACAAAATACCCAATATCCCAAAGTCTTCTTGCCGTCGGCCTCCTCTGCACCAGACCTCCACCTGCTTCAAGCTTATCCTTGTGCACACCTTGCACCAAGCTTCCACAAAGGGGGAGGAGTGAATACCTTCTGTCGGCACGCGCCCACTGCAATGGGACCTTGAGATACTTGGGGGGACTAGCTTAGCACTCTCTGCACAATCCCTTAGGCACTCCCTATGCACTCCTTCACTTCCACTTCTCTGCGTCACACACTGCACACACTGGTGACTCTTGCACTTCTTCCTCTTGCACTTCTTCCTCTTGCTCCCTTAGACTATGCTCTCTTGCTTACTCTAAGATTGGTCCAAGAATGATCCTTACCTTGATTTGAGTGTGTTGATCACGTACGCTCCTAACTGCCATGGTATCTTGGTGCTCACTTTGATGTCCCAAGATTGTCTTCACAAGTGGCAGCCAATGACTCACTGTTTTGTCCTGTAGTGATTTTAGTCTAAAACCAAAAATTTTAATGGGGGGGGGCCATACTTTCACCTGTGTGTACACTGCCGCTTCATACCTTCACATTTCCTTTTAAGTCTTCACTTTTGCACATAAGGGAGGGTTCACATGAACCTTCCAAAACACTTTAAAACACACTTTGAACCTTAGGGAAATTAGAGAAAATACCTCTGCAACTGCAACCCACTTTCTCCAATTTACCCTTTGTGGACAATTCATTGTGCACTACTTGTGCACTTTGACACCTGCACTTACACACTTTGACTTTGCACCTGTTGACTTTGACCTTGACCTTGTTGACTTTGACTAGTTGACTTTGACCAATTGACTTTGACCAGTTGACTTTGACTATAGTTGACTTTGACCAACATGACGTTTATGGGATCAATAGGATCATATATGCATGTGTTGATGGGACATGAGAGAGAAGTAACTTGAATAAGTTTAAGGTTTTGAGATAGAAAAATGACTTCTCCATATGAAGTTAGAAGCATAAAATTTTAATGGTGTGATAAGATTATGAGACTCAATGCCCATTAACTTTTATGCTTTTTATATGTTGGCTTAATTCAAAAGCCAACAAAACTCAACTTAGGAAGAGGAACTTTAAACTTCGAGTGCTACCTATGGACCCCCAAGTTCCATAATACCCATGACATGCCTGATCAACAAGGCCAAGCATTTAAAGCTTCAAATCCAACAAGTTTCTCTTCTTATTAAGCCATAAACAGTAGTAATAAGAACTTGGATTGAAAAATCCAAAGGAGATACTAGAACCTTATATGAGACCCTACACACATGGGATAATTTTTCATTGTGAACGATGTTAAGAAGTTCAGAGGAACTTCAACATCTGATCATTGAGGACAATGATCACACAAAAAGGGGGGAAGAGAATGTCCTCAAAGGAAATATTAGGGAATTAATGGTTGAACCATTTTACCCTTCTTTAACATTCATTTGTTCCCCAATAAGCTTCTTCGTTCATTGTCAAGAGGTAGGATCCATTTGGAGCTTTGAGAAAATTGCTTCAAAAGTGAAGAATTGTAACTCATTAAGCAATTTTCTCAAAGCTCCAAATGGATCCTACCTCTTGACAATGAACGAAGAAGAGGAAGATTAAAGGGTTGAAAGAAACCCTTAAGAACTCTACTCCAACATGTGCTCTATGAGTAAGAAACAATTTATCAAGATGGCTAACAAGGTAACCATTTAGCAAAGCTTATGATTGACTATATCCTTTGATACAGATGCCTACTAGTATGAGAATACTAGCTCTATTATCAAATGACATAAATAAAGATAACTTTGATTTCATCTAATCAAGGAAATAGTTCAATGAAAGCTCAAAGTCTTTTCAAAGAACAAATCAAGACTCTGTAAGAATGTAACTTACAAAGATTTTGATTCTATTTGATAAGACTAAAACGAATGGAGTTAAATCCTTGAGTAAAAGCTAAAGTTGTCTACGCTAAGGTGGGATTTTAAATCGGATGGTATGGGACATCTAGGTTTAGAATGCCACTTAAGTGGGTTCGGCATAAATGAACCTCCCATTTGGATAGGAAATTAAAAGATCATCAATTTCCTACAGTTTCGAGGAATAAAACTCTTTAAAGGGGGGAAGAAAGGTATCATCAATATGCTACTTCTAAGCAAAAGATATTCCTTAACTCTTTCATGAAAGTTAAGGATTACATTGGAAGTCCAAGTATCCAAGTGTATTTTGAGTTAAATCTCAAACATAGTAAGAACCAGATATGTAAGAAGGGAATTCGTTAAAAAATTCCATTTTCGCAAGTGAATTAAGGAAGCTAGCCAAAGACTTGAAGCATATTCAGAGCAGGATATTAATGGATAAAGATGTGTCCAAAGTTTGGATCAGTAAGCATGAAAACTTGCTTAAGTCAAAAAGGGTGACATATAATTGTTGATCCCTAAAAGGAGAATAGTTAATGGTTTGAAGAACATCAACATGATGTTGAAGACTTAAGCAAAGATATCAACTTGTGAAAGTATGAGTTTAAGATCCCAAGAAAATCCCATTGGTAAATATCATTAAAAGAGGAATCGAAAGGAGAAAACACTCGATCTAATCTCCTATCGAATTAGCTAGAGGAATTTTGAGAAAGCCAAGTGACCTAACTTGGTCAAATATATCAAACCTTTTAAGGTTGGATAATTCAAGAGTCCTCCATTGGTCAAAAAGATCAAACCTTTTTATAGTTTGATACCAAGTAAACTTCAAAGGTCAACCTAAATAGACCTTTGAATTAATTGACATTAGAAACCTTAGTCTTTGCTCTCATGTATTGATACCAAGGAGTTCCAAGATGGAATTCATGATCATGGTAAATGATTAGAGAGCATTGGAAAGATAAGGGCAAAAAAGGTGGAAACATTGAGAATGTGGTTGTACGGATTGGAGAAAGGACTCACTGGTATGGGACAGTGAGAACTAACTCCCATTGAGATTTTTCTCTGATGGCCAGAGAGAAAATAGGCTCAAGATCCGATAGGAAACATCACGATAAGCCTTAAAGACAAGACCATTTAGATTAAGGTCTTAAATTCATTATGAGGTATAGAAATGTACCTCCTTGAACCAATTGTATGAACAAAAGGGTAAATAGAATGAACATGACATTTACCCTATAAAAGGCTATCCTTTATCCTCGTAAGCAGATGCATTTTTCTTAATAAAATGCATAGCCAAATTTTATATGGAACAATAAATTTGGATAAGTAAGAGGGTAAAGAATTTTAGGAGTTTACTAAGTTAAACTCCAAATGTAAAGTGAAGCCTATTCAAGTATAATAACCTTGAATGAAAAAATGATCCGTAGAAGATCTTCTTTTGAATCCTTGGTAAGAACAAGTGATTCAAGAATGTTCCTAGCAAGATCTGGGATATGATGCCTAGAAACAAGTGTCTTTCTTGCAAGACCTTGAAACTTGAATCATCTAAACTCCATCAGATAGAAAATCTAGAGGGTATCTTGATGGCTTGATAAAGCATTATCCCTCAATTATTTTGAGGATTGAAAGGAATCGGTTTAGTAAGCTCTCTTTCTCTTTAGCCTTGGTTATCTTCAAGGTTAGTACACATAACCATCTCGAGTATGAACCAGAGTCGGTTCAAGATAGTAAGTATTGATTCTCATTCGAAAGAACTGGCTTACAAAGAACAAGGTAGAGACCCAAGAGAATGGTCTACCTTATAATTCCAATTCCTAAAGTCATATTTGGATCTAAGTCTTGAATGTTGAATCTTCCAAAAAGGATTAAACTCTAGTTTGAGAATTAATCTAGGAAAAATCAAAGATGATCAAGATAGGGATCCACTTGTACACATGAACTTTCAAAATGGGTATATTGTCATTCGGAATACTTGAACTTCATGTTTCAAGAAAACCTCGATGATTGCAATAAGTCCACCTAAGTTGCTTTGTGGATTACTTGCGATTAGAGTAGGTTTCACATATGTCTTTGGGCTTTTCTCCCCTCAAACCTTCTATGGTATGGAACCATCTATTTAGTTAAACCTCGCATTGAAGATAACACCTCAACAACTCTCACATGGGTATGAATCCCAAGGCACATAGAATCTTCCATGAATCTCAAGGGAGACCACTCAAATCCTCTCTCTTACATCTAATAGAAGTTGCACTGAGTATGTGCCACATGGCTTACTTGCCATTTAGGCCTTAGAGATGAATCACACCCATTGTGTAACACCATAAGATGTGATAATACATTAATGATGATATAGAATAGCTTGGATAAATATCATAGGACATCTATTCCCTGGTGCATTACATTCTAGAAGACGTGATGAACACACTATAGAATATTGAACATTTTGTGCAAATAGAATAAAATTACTTGCATTTCTATCACATGAAAATATTAGAGTATGAAAAATATTGAAAGTGATGCATCGAATCCTAGCTCTTCGAACCTTTTGAGTAGCCGTATCACCTTTCTTTAGTCTACATTCAAGGATGTTATTGTTTGTTTTATTTTATATCCCAGACATTATGACATTAGACAACTCCGACAAACCAAGCACAAAATCAGTTACTAGAATCTCATGTGAGAAAATGTGATTCCATGCATAGTAGATGAAGAGTATGATGAACAAGATACAAGGAAATATGAATGTATGAGCTTAATATAGAATGAGGATAATGACTCAACAATTCATGATCATAGTACCTAGGAGACCCATTGTTGGCAAAAATGCTAGAAAAGATAGAATCTCCATTGTCAATAATAGAACTCGTATCCTTTTCAATGCTCATATGGATAATCATTCACTATAGTGATATACATTAACCTAAATCGCAGTTTCAACATAGAAGGCATTGAAGGACAAATAAATGCAGGAAAGAAGTTGCCTCTAGCTCATTCTTCACATCAAAATCATAAAGTACTCATCCACAAATTTCATCTAATGATTTGCTTTCAGAAACTCATCAACTATGATATTCACCCACGATTCACCTTTATTGAACTTCGTCCTAGTACTTCATTGAAGAAGGAGAAATATAGCGGACATAGGAACTCATCGCATGCAAATTTTGTGTACTGGTCTGGCTGTTCATTTATGAATAATGAGATTCATCTCAAGCTAGGGATTCTAATTCACCTTCCTAGATGTTCATCTTCAAGATTTGCTCCATGAACTCATCTTGAAGAATTCACCAAAATCATGCAAAATCCTGTTTCTTCACAATGGGATAACTTCGTGTCAAGCTAATCTTGTCTCAAGAATTCACCTTCTTGGAGTATTTGTCTTGTGCCTGAGAAAATTTACCTTCATATTCATGTGCAATTTTGGAGCAAAAGAAATCAGTAAATTTGATGTTTGAGGAAATTGAACCTGAGCAGCTAGAGTAGAAGGTCTCAATGGTATGCAAAATCACCTCGAATGATTAATGCATCTAAGAGCAGAACGTCACACCAAGAGCTCACAATTCTTACCTTATTCGCTGCACAATTCTTCCTCTACATATGCTCAAAAACGTTTGCCCTCATATAAATGGTCATTGTCAAATTGGCCTCAATGTGCTTTTTGCGTGTGGTCTTCATCAATTTATAACTTAGTCCTCTAATCAGCCACCACATCATATAATCATCCTCTAGCACTCCAAATAAAGCCATGCACTTGAGTTCACTTGTGGAATTTGCCGTGGAATTTTCCTTAATCAGATTTTCCTCTACGTTTATTCACGAGGGGAAAAAGTAGGATTCCCGTCAATCAATTATGCATATTTTGCCTATAATAATACGCCTCCCCGATCACCCTTTCTACAAGATGTTCCCCTTAAAGATTACATAGTCCATAGTGCATTGTCTACTTCTTTTCATGGATTATAGTTTGGCAAGATACTTGAAAGTCCTACTAAAATCTTGTTAAAAAATTTGGTATCCTAATATAGCATTATGGAGTGGAAAAATGCCTTGGGAA